>PVKY010003114.1:0-23203 GCA_004027775.1 Bradypus variegatus | reverse complement strand
AGTGGGTCTCCCCTAATGCAGCCTTCCCTTCCACATTTGGGATGAAGCATCTGGCTGTCAAATCCAACTAACAGCTGGGGCAGGGCAATCCCATACCACCCAGAGCCCTTGGAGGTGAGATGAAGCAACAGATGGGGTGAGATATCAATATACTCCTTTCCTTAATCACATAGAAATCTGACACCAAACCAATGTGGAACTGGAGAGTTTCCATGAGAGATGACAAAGACAAGGTTAAAGAGCAGCCACTGTAGTCTTGGGAGTGGTAGGAACAAAGTTACCATAATCTTCAGTAAAGAAACTGGGAAAGAAATGGGCAGAGCCAAGGGTACAACAAATCTGTCCCACACTGACGCTGAGGCTGAGACCCAGCCCCCCATCCTTGCTCCCTCTGGCCTGTCCAGGGCTTGTCCAGACAGGAGGCAAAAGGGAAGAGATGCCCCTTAACACTGGGTTCCTCTGGAGGTTCAAAGAAGAACATCAGAGTACAGCTTTGCCTTCTCCTGGAGAGAGCCCTGAAGTGAAGTATTGGCTGTGATTTCAGCTTTTTCATGAGAAGTGATGGTTGTGATATTATTCCAAGACCCTTCATCCAGAAATCATCCATTATTCCTATGGCTATAAAAGAAGGGACAGAAAAATAATGAGCCCATCACTTAATGAATGTATAAACAGTGTGGTAGATCCATAAAATGGAATATTATTGGGTCACAAAAGAGAATGAACAACTCATACCTGCCACAATGTGGATGAGCCCTGAAAACATTATCCTAAGTAAAAGAACAGAAACACAAAGAGCCATACACTGTATTAAAACCTATAAAAGAAAAGATCAGGAAAGGCATATCCCTAGAGACAGAAAATGAATTATTTACATTGCCAGGTGCAGAGGGTAGGGTGAAATGGAATGATCATTAGGGGGTGTGAAGTCTCTTTTGGGGATGTTGAAATGTTCTGACCTTAGAGGTTATGGTTGCACTACTTGTGGGTATAGTAAAACCACTCAGTTACACATTTGAAAAAGGTCATTTATTTTTTAAAATTGGGAGTTTATCTTTTTGAATTAGCTATGAAAAGAAGTCTTGATGGGAAATGGTAAGGATTTACACAACGGAGTCACAAGTATTTAAGAATTGAATAATTTTCATAGATTCATATTTAAATGAAGACCAAGAGAGTGAGAGACACACAGAGAGAGAAAGAGACAGGAGAATGAAAAGACAGGTGACAAAATGTTAAAAATTTATAAAACTGTGTGAAGGATATACTGGGCTTCTTTGTGTTACATTGGCAATCTTTCATAAGTTTGGAATTATTTGAAAGTAAAATGGTAAAAGAAAACAAAATGAAAGAGAGACTGAAGTTAGCAGGGAGGGGACAGAGGGAACTCAGGGCAGGTTTTTCTCACCTCCCCATGAAAGTGGCCACTGTGGACGGTGCTGCTGCTGGTAGTTGACACACGGTGACTATTGGCCTTATCCTCAGGCTGGGGCCCCAAGATGCTCAGGGGAGCTGTGTTTCCAGACTTGGAGCCAGAGGAGTGACCAGGAATCCCCTGAGGGCTGAGAACTGACATCACAAATGAAGAATTTGGGGGCTGTGTCCTGGTGCTGTTGGTCCCAGAACACATAGTTGTAATGCCTGATGTCACTGCTGCTTCCAGCATGGGAGATGTTGACCATCTGTCCAGCAGCCCCAGACACTGAGAGAGGCTGAGTCAGGGCAGACTGAGCCCAGGACCCTGAAAAGGAAACTAATGACAGTAAGTCCAGGGCCAGGTTCCAGATGGGCCCAGAGAGGATTAAAGAAGGAGTCAACTATTACCCCATAACAGGATGTGTCACCTGTGCAGTGAGCCAGGAGTGTGAGGAGGAGGGGAGCCCAGGTTATGACTGGGGTCCCAGAGCTCTGACCACTGAGACCCACAGGTGGGCAGGGCAGCCTTGGAACTTTATCCCACCAGGGAAGCTGGAATACAGGGAGCCTGGGGGCTTGCTGCATATCTCTACTTTTTGCCTTGACCTTCTTCACCGTTCTCTCAGGCTACAAATCTTCTGGCAGGCACCTTCTGGCAATAGCAACAAGAGTGCGGCTGAGACACGAGTTCACCATGGAAATCCTTCTTGGGCTGGGTCCCCAGAGACACAGACTCACAGACTCACTGAGCCTTATCCCACCACAGACAATGGAAGAGCCCCCAGGCCTCTGCTCAGTGCAATCCTGTGTGAGCCCCAGGATTGTGGGGGTGACTCCAATGCCCAGATGAGCCACTGACCACCATCCACAGCTGCCTCCCAGAGCAGCAAGGAGTTTCCCCCAGGGGCAGTCCTCCATCAGCAGCCCCTGAGTGCTCACTGTAGCCCAGCTCTTTGGTTGACCAAACCTCCAAGACACATCCTTCTGCATCCAAAGGGTGTTTACAGATATAAATCAGACAGAAATCAAGAAACAGATTGTAGCATTGTGCTTATAGCTCTTGCCCCCGCACCCCAGGGAATTAAGTCCATTGGAGTTTTCAAATGAATACAAGAAATGAATATTTTTAAGGCAATTTTATTGAGACATAATCACATAACATACAGTCATTCCAAGCATACAATCAATTGTTCACCATATCGTCATATAGTTGTGCATTTATCATCACAATTAATCTTTGAACATTTTCATTATTCCAAAAAATAACATAAAAATTAAAATTGAAAAGAACATTCAAAATATCCCATTTCCTTCCTCCCCCCATTGTACATTTGCTTTTTGTTTTTTTTTTTGAAATATAAGAAAAAATTTTTCATTAATGAATAATTCAAGTGACATAATTTTACCATTACAATCAGTTGCCCCTGGGTACCCTCATACAGCTGTGCATTCATCACCACACTTCATTTATGGTCAATTTTTAGAAACTTTTCATTGCTCCAGACAAGAAATAAAGTGAAAGATGAAAAAAGAAAAAAAGAAAAAGAAAATCAAATCCTCCCCTATCCCCAACAACCCCTCAATGGTTGACTCATAGTGTTGGTATAGTACATTTGTTACTGTCCATGAAAAAATGCTGAAATACTACTAACTGCAGTAAACAGTCTGCAATAGGTATGTATTTCCTCCCTATATACCCCTCTATTATTAACTTCCAATTGCATTGTCATACATTTGTTCTGGTTCACGGAAGCAATTTCCAATATTTGCACAGTTAATTATGGACACTGCCCAGCACAGGATTCAGTTTTATACATTCCCATCTTTCAATCTCCAATCTTCCCTCTGGTGACATATATGACCCTGAGCTTCCCCTTTCCACCTCATTTACATGCCATTTGGCACTGCTAATCATTCTCCCATCTTGCTACCGATGCATCTGTTCATTTCCAAACACCCAAGTTCATCCTAGTTGAACATTCCACTCATACTAAGCAACTGCTCCATTCTAAAGCCTCTTCCTATATCATGGTATGTTATATTTCATGTCTATGAGTTTACATATTATAATTACCTCCTATCAGCAAGATCCTGCAATAATTGTCTTTACGTGTCTGGCTTATTTCACTGAGTATATTGCCCTCAAGATTTTGTCATAAACCCATTTTGGTTTTTTTTTTTAATATGGTTTTGTTCACTCACCATACATTCCATCCTAAGTAAATAATCATTGGTTCTCTGTATGGTCATATATTTATGTGTTTACCACCTTCACCACTATCTATATAAGGGCATCTACATCAAGAAATGAATATTATATTTATTTCTACTTTAATATGAATTGGATTTTATTATATGTGCTATTCTGTTGATTTTTTTCATCAAAATGGTTGTATCAAATCTAACATGGCCCAACAGGACTTTTAAAATTGTTTTTGAAACCTACTCCTCTCTTATTCTTCCTGTACATAGGTCAAGACCAAGCTCTGGAAGTGACCTTGGCCCGTCCTTTTCCTGAATCCTACATCCCTTCTGTAAAGCAAGTCCCTCTGATTCTGCTTCTAAGGTGTCCCCAAGCTGTTCACCGCTACCCAGGGGCAAGACCACCCTTCCCATGGTGACCAGCACAAGGGGTCCCCAGGGCTTCCTGTGGTGTCAACCACTGCACCATGGCCATTGTCCCTCAGCAACTGCAGGGACTTGTAAATAGCCCTCAGGTCCTATAACTAACCAACATACAAACTGTAATGTTCCCTTAGAAAACCTCTGCCCCTGGTTCTCCTATCCCACCTCTCCAAGCTTTTCTCCAGTCTGTCCTTTTGCCATGGCCCCACCTCCCTTCTGAGGAACCCTCTGCAGCCACTGATTCTGATCCCACAGTGCCCCCTGGTGGAAAGGATCATCTCAGGGATGACAGGGGTTGAGCCCCGGAGGAAGGTGGGAGAGCCAGGACAGGGAACTGGGATTTGGAAAGGGCCATGAAAGACCAAAACCTGTGGAAAGCCTAAGGAGTGCTCGTTGTGGAGGGAGAGAAATCTCAGGGAACCCAACGGGATCAGACCTGCTCCTGGATTATGTTAATGGGGCTAAGACCTGAGAGCATCTGGCCTCTGACCTGCCTGAGGATCCATGTATGGGTCACTGAGCTCAGGTTTCCCCATGGAAAGTCCTCTTTCACTGAAACACTGAGGGAGGCCTGAGGGGCACACCTTGAGAGGAGTGATATCAAAGCACAAAAAAGGGATATTTGGTCCCACAGTGAATGGGATGGTGCCCAACTACATGAGTTTAATAGGAAAAGGGAGGAGGACACATGGAGTCTTGGTGTTAGAAGTTTCTGAGAATAATCTTTCAAGTCACCACCCATCACTCATGTGACTTTTCCAGCCCTGTGGCCCCTGGACTGAGTGCAGGTCTAGACAGGTGGAGGCTGGGGTCCAGCCTGGAGCCCATGTACCTGTGGTGCACAGATATGGAGGCTTGGGCCTGGTTCAGAACCCAAAAAACTGTGGTTTAGACAGGTGGAGGTGTGGGGCCAGACTGGAGCCCATAATCTGTGTGGTAGACAGCAGGAGACTGGGCTGTGGCTGGGAACCCACATTCCTGCATTGTAGATGGGGAGATGCTGGGGCCCAGCTTGGAACCCATACACCTGTGGGGTAGACAGGTGGAGGCTGGGACACAGCTCAGAGCCCTTATCCCCACAGTTTAGACAGGTGTAAGCTGGGTCCTGGCTAGGAGCCTTTATACTTCTGGGTAGACAAGGGGAGGCTAGTGTCCAGCTCTGAGCCCATATTCCCAAAATGGGCTATTCTGGGTTGCATTCTTTCTTTCTTCCATTGTAACCACATTGAAATACATAATTCAGTGCTTTTAATTAAATACACTATTTGTACTACTATCACCACCATTCAATACCAAAACTTTTACCTCACCCCAAATAGAAACTCTGTACAATTTAAGCTTTAGCTCCCCATCCCTATATATTAATTTCCATGCTTTCCTTTTGAATCTTTTGAGTCAAAGACTCAAAATTCCTTAGTGCAATTTTTTAGGGAATTGTATAGGAATGTCTTGTAAATTTCTTAGGGATATTTACAGAAATAGCTACAACAGGAGTCACTCTCAGAAGCCTGATGAAAGGCAGAGGTGGGCTGGGCCATGGAGAGTGGGGTGGGATGGGGTCTGTGCTCGGGAAGAAGTACCCCACGATGTGCATCATTTCCATAGAGGGGTTACCCAGCTTCCCTACACTCCTCTGATCCTACTTCAAGTCTTTGTGGAGTGAGAACTCCTTCATTTGTCTGCATCACTGATCCCTTAGTGCCCCAGGCTGATCTATGCCTTGGCATGAGCAAGAAATCACCTTGGATTGTAAAAGTGAGGGGCTAATTACAGGGCCAGACTCAGGTGGGTGACAGGAACCTGACCCTGAATGTCCCCGGGCCTGCTGGGGGTCACATGACCCCAAGGAGAAGACTGTTTTCTCAACATGCCCAGAGCCACTGGGAAAGCAAGAACAGCTTCTGGAGCCAACCTAGAATTACTAGGTGTGGGAAGCAAGGTGGCAGGCACCTTGTCTGAGGAAGAGCTCACTTGGGACCTGGTGGGTCCAGCTGACCAGTCAGAAGCTCTCAGACCACACACATCTCTGAGTCATGGTCAGGCCTTGGGCTGGGCATGGAGGTGGACCTCAACCACCTCTTTCCTCATCCATCATCTCCTTGAAGAAATAACTTGTCCGAAGAAACAATTTTCTTCCTATTTACACAAGGTCAGGGCTGAAGATATTAGCAATGGATAAAATTGAATATTTGAATGAATGCAAAGGAAAATACATTTTCACATCCAGTGGTCCCAGGAAAATAAGGTGCTGGCTATAGTGTCAATAGAAGTCACCCATCTCAGGGAGACTAGGCCGCAGGCAGTGATGGGGGTGACTGCACTGGGCCAGGGGAGCAGAGGGGAGGTTTCTTTCTCCCAAGTGGCTGATGCAGACAGGAGGGCTGCCCTGAGTCCCAGAGGCCTGTCCCCTCCTGCACAATGAGAGCTGAGCAGGACAAGGAGAGGAGCCCAGGCCATGGTGGACACAGCCCCTGAGGCCCTGAGCTGAGGATCCCCTGCCCTGTCCCCACTTTCATGCTGGGGGCTGCAGGGAGGAGGGGCTTTTTATGCAAATTTATTTCCCATCCTGGAAATCCGTGCTCTACTTTGAGCCCCAACTGAAGTGTGATCCTGGTTCTTTAGAATGAGGGGCCTGAGGGGTGAGCTCAAGGTTTTCCCCCAATAAGGGCCATGGGGGAAGCACCTTCTGGAACCTTACAGGTCAGTGAGCAGGAGTCTCTTGGATGCCCAGAGGGACAGAGCAGAGTTCCGGTCAGCAAACAAAGGAGGCTTTGGGGGATTGCACAGTGTTGGGCCTCCCCTGAGCATCTTCTGGGAAAGACCTACAGCACCCTCTGCTGCCCACTGATAAAACTTCAGTCTCTGCTGGAAAATTGTGGGGCTCTCAGCCTTGTTGCCTATTGACTTTCAGTCTCCAAACACAGTGGGCCAGGCCACCTGCTGCACCCCAAGAGAACAGATACAAATAACCCTTCCTTATCCAGGGTTTCTGTGGCAATAGAAGAAGAATTTTATGGGGAAATGTGGCCTTATTGCAGTTGTCATGTAAGTCAAGGAAGGAGTGAATGCAGAGGACTCTGGGCTCTGAGATCTGAGCAGCTCATTCATAAGGGGCCCCCTGAAGGAGGCACCTGGGGACCTGAGTCTGCATGGCCCTTGGTGTCCTGCCACTAGGCAGAGAGGCTCACAATCTTCTAGAAGATGCACAGGGCCTTAGTGGGTAGCAGAGGGGGTGATCCAGGCTGGAAGGACACCCTGGGTCTCAGAGCCCTGTTCCTACACACACAGGGGGAGACTCAGTGAGGCAGACAAGGTGCAGGGGACAAGGTGTGAATTTGGGAAGCTGTGGGCTTGGTGCAGTTGGGGATGGACAAGGGGTCAGCCCGAGGAAAGGCATCTGTGCTTGTTAGGACCTTCCAAGGTGGGTAAAGCAGGACAGGGAAAGGATTTTCTCTAAATGCAGGGTTTGCAAGTGGTGCTAGTTTTGGTGTGTTTGGGAAGGTAGGGACCCTCAGAGCTGCAGGGGCAGGGCAGTCCTGACTGGGGACCTTCTGCCCCTGGTCATTTCCCTGATGATATTCACAGGAGCATAGAGGAAAAGGGGATCCTTTTGTTCCCCTGGGGGTACAGCAACAATGGTGAATTGTTTTACATAAAATAGGAGCTAAGATTTGAAATTTATATAGCAAATGTTTTTAAATATACCCTTAGCTAAACACCATTTCAACAATGGCTAATCCAGAGTTGTGGATCCCTGCACCTTTACTCCACGAGCTCATCATTGAAGGAGGAATCTGCATAGATGAGAACATGGGTCCCTGGGAACTCTTTCCTCTTTGAAATAAACACAAATGTGGGCTCTAGGATCATTGTGCCAGAAACCTTTTAAAAGGAGAAGGTTCTTCCTCTAAATTTAATATAACCATGAAAATAAAATAACTTGTAGTTATGCACCTCACATTCTAAGGTTCTGGTATATTTTCATTTGAAATTAAGAGGAGGTTTCAGAAATATTTCACACAAGGTAGGAGGGGTTTTTCAGGATCCAAAGTGGTGCAAATTTCAGAAAAAAATTAAGCTTTCCATTTTAATATACAATAAATTCATAATTTTTATTTGAATTGGGTCAAAAGTATTCTGTTAACCACATAGAGAATTTGCTAACCTGAAAGAGTAAAAATCTAAAAAAAAAAAATCTGTGAATGCCCATCTGTAGAGTTACCTAGGGATCTTTACAGATGTGACCCAGTGGCAGCATTTTATTTTCAAGGGAGTCACTCACAGGTGCAGCCTCCAATATATCCTGTTGCTGGTTCCTGGAGGCCTGGCCCAGATTCCTGGTGGATTTGTGCTCATGGAATAGAGGAAGGATGTAAGGCTTATCTTTCCAGGTAGCTCTCTGATTTTGAGGGACAAAGAAGAACTCAAGGGCTTTGGTCAACTTCTGGTTACTCTCTGTCTGGGGTAGGGTAGAATATAAATCTACATGATTTTCTTTAGGACATGTGGGATGTAACCTGCACTGATTTTACTGTCAGTTCCAAGTCCTTTATGGATGGAGCTTTGTTGCCAATTATGCCTGTTCTTTCACTGTTATCTCTGGTTATTAGGATGGGTATACATGTTTGTTTTTTGTTATAAGTCTTTAGGGTCTTCATGCAAACATAGGAATTATGGTGGCACCATTTTATACAAGAATCCCAGGGTTTGTGTTAATGTGAGTATGGACAAATTTATCATTCCCTAGAATACAAGCATCATAGGTTGGAAACCATGGGGCTGAGGGTTTCTGTCCCATGTCCCCACCTGTCTCTGTCCCCGTGATCAGCACTCCTTCCATGCACCTGGCAGTAGTAGCCTCATCCTCCAGCTGGAGCCCAGAGAAGAACAAACGACCTGCATTGCTCAAGGCATCCTTGGATCCAGACACTCCCCCAGGGTCCCCAGGTCCCTGTGCTGGGCTGAGTGTGAGCAGCAAAGGAAGGACCAGGGAGCACCCCCTGGCCTCTGCTGGCACCAGTCCATGTTCCCCTGTGAGCACTGAGGTCACTGCTCAGGGTGCAGTGGGTCTGGCTGAGGTCCCCAAGTTCTCAGAGCAGAAAGGGCAGCCAGGTCAGCACAGGCTGGGGAGGGAACCTGCAGACACAGATAAGGCAAAGTGTCGGGCAAGGTGCACAGTGTGGCTACCTGGGGTCTGAGCCAGAGGAGCTGATGCAAGCTGGGGACTGTCCTGGGTCTTGGTGGGCCTGTCCCTACCTGTGCAGTGGGAGAGGAGCATGAGGAGGACAGGGGTCCAGGCCACGGTGGCACAGACCTGTGTGGGGCCTCTTTTATCCCCTCCCCCACTGGCCTCAGGAAGAGGGAACCTCTTAGGAAAACTGGGGTCCACCTCCCCTCTGACCCTCTCCCCCTCACAGAGCCAGACTGAGGATGCTGATCTGGGGCTTGTGGTCAAGGGGGAAGCCTGAGGCTTAGGTTCACCGATGGGGGGAGTCGGACCCCAGAACAGAGTCTAACAGATAGAAGGACTGTCTGAGCCAGGGGCCCTGCTGCTTATCCCATAGATGCCAGGGGGGCCACAAACTAAGGGCTCAAGGCTGCTTTAGTAATCCCAGTCACAGTGGCACCTAGATCTCAGGGGGAGGACAAGGCAAGATCAGAGAGGTCCAAAAGATAAATGACCACAAACCAGCCAAAAGGCTGCTTCCTCCACATAGATAATACCGTGCACAGCAAAGATTAGTGGGTTAGAACCCTAGTAACCAGTCAGCTCAGAAGCTGATAAGCCTCACACACTCAAAGCACAGGACACCCTTCCCTGCCCATGTGGTTTTTCCCTTTAAAAAGTGCTGCTCTCAGATAGAGAGCAAGAGCCATTATCTTTCTTTTCTGCTGGCTCCCACCTGCTTTCTTCCTCTAATAAACCTTAGACTCTCTGCTTAAACCATGACTCGGTGCATTGTGTGGATTCCTGAATGACTTCGATCTGACAGGTGGGGCCACAAGGCAGCAGCTGCTGGGACACACAGACCCCTGTGCAGGACACTCGGCCAGGCCCAGAAAGGACCTGGCCACTGAGTCCCCACAGGGATCCCAGCCCTGGAGCCTCCTGTCAGCTGAGAGTTAGTTACCCAGCTGTGAGCACCCATCCTGCAGAACCTTTAGAGCCCCCTCTTGGTCTTGGGTCCAACTCTCCCTCCTTCTATATCTGGGAGCCCTGAGGCTTTCCTTCTCTCAGACTGCTCAATTCCACCTTCACATGGCTCCTTAAATTTTTCCCTTTTATACAGGTCAGAGTAATACCTGAAGGGACACTGGAGCTGTCATTCTGGTGTAGCCTTCACTGACAAGAGACTTGCTCTGAGGGCCACACATGAAATCATGACCTGGGAACCTTCCAACTGCTCTGAGCTGTGGGGGAAACTCCAAGGGAGCAGAGAGCAGAGCAGGTACCTCCATGTGGAGGCCACAGCACATACACACTCCTTTGAAGTGTGATTTGGAGTTTTCTGAAGGGAAAGATACATTCATAGAAGAGACAAGACAACAGATCAAATGATCACCCCTTCCAGAGCAAGGCAAAAGCAGGAGGTGCAAACTTCCAAGGGCTGCTGCAGAGCATGGAGCATGAAGGTCATCTTCAAAACGTTTCCCTTGGCTACAGCTCCAAGAATGTCTAAGCATCAAGGTCAGTCAGCAAGCATCTGGGCCTGTGTGGCACTTTTTACAGTACTCTAGTAAACTAATCAAGACCCACACTGCATGGACAGGGCCACACTTCCATGGAAACATTTGATCAAGAGTTCACACCCTTATCAAAGGTGTCACTCACAGTTGGGTGGGTCACGTCTCCATGGAAACAACCTAATCTCAATATCCCAGAAGATTGGATTAAAAGATCATGGCTCTTTCTTGGGGGACATAATATATCCAAAGTGGCACACCTTCCTCAGACTATTACATGCTGTGCCAGTTTGTATATGTATGTTCCCCAGAAAAAAGCCATATTCTTTAATGCATTCTTATAGGGGCAGACATATTAGTGTTATTATGTTGGAACCTTTGGATTAGGTTGTGTCCCTGGAGATGTGACCCACCCAGCTGGTGATAACTCTGGACAATTTCCATGGAGGCATGCCCCCACCCATTCAGCATGGGCCTTGGTGGGTCCATTGGAGCTCTATAGAAGCTCAGACAGAAGAAGCTCATAGCGAGCTGGAGCTGAGACAGACATTTTGAGGATGGCGTGTTGGAAGCTGATGCAGACATTTTGGAGAATGCCATTTTGAAACACAACTTGGGAGCAAGCAGATGTCAGCCACATGCCTTCCCAGGTAACAGAGGTTTTCTGGATGCCAAAGGTCTTTCTCCAGTGAAGGGTATTCTTTGTTGATGGACACTTTATGGCCTTAAGACTGTTAACTGTGTAACCAAATACATCTCTTTTATAAAAGCCAGTCCATTTCTGGTGGTTTGCATTCCAGCAGCATTAGCAAACTAGAACTCATGCATAGGTCTGTTTCTGTGCTGTTAATTAAATTTCTGTTTCTATCACTGCTGAGCACTGCTTAACTTTGCTTTAAAATATATTTCAATATTCAGTGGTGTATGTTCCCTTTGTTTTTCATTAATTTGCAAAATCTTGCAGAATATTCTTGGACTTAACAATTTCCCCACAGGTATTTGAAAATTTGTAAACTTTCCCCAATAAACCTGTATTTGTTAAAATCTATTAATTATATTAATAAATTAAATAAGCATAATTTTCAGTTTTTCTGTATTAACTCACCATATTCAGGTCCTGTTTTATCCTAGAATATCCAGATGCATTTTTTGGCAGGTGGTTGCCTCAATGCTGCATGTGTGTTGTTTGCAGAGAGAAGAGGATGCAATCAAGATTCCATCCAAGAGCTCATTCCCAGTGAAGGGTCCAGTGCTGACACAACAGAAGCCACAAGCTGGGCCTGGTGCTGGACTCCAGTAGTGACTGAGTAAGGGACATGCTCAGAAGAGAGACTCACAAATACACCTGAGTCTTCCTTTCACTGGCCTGGAGCCCTGGGTGTGTCTGAGTGGGCCTGGCACTCATAGAATTGATCAGACACTTGTTGCTTATGAGGTTGCCCTGGGTGGCTAGCCTCATCCTGCCCATTTCATTATATGTGAGAGAAACCTGTTGCTATCATGGATTTTCTGCCTGTGTGGAAATGACAGTGAGATTTCAGCTACATGTCAGTCTAAAGTTTCTGAAAGTCAGTGACCCATTGGAGAGCCTACGCCTTTGGCTGCACATAACTTGATAAAAAAAAAAAGTATAGCAGAGAGAAGATGCTCAGCATCCTTAGTCATTAGGGAGAAGCAAATGAAACATCAGTGAGACAATGCTAATGTGCAGCCGGAAGGTGATCATCAAAAAGATGGGCAATGCCATGTTTTGTGAGGAGTTGGAGACATTGGAGCCTCTCACAAGGCTGATGGGAAAAGAAAATGTTGTAGCCATTTTGGAGAATGTTCTCACTTTTCCTGACAATGGTCAACACAGAGTTACCTTGTGATGCAGCAAACCCATCGTTAGGTGTTAACCCTAGAGAAAAGGAAATAACTGTCCATATAAAGACTTGTAGGGGAATGTTCATAGTACCATTAAGGAAAATAGCCATTGATATAAAACACCAAAGATGCTCTTCAACTGGAGAATGGATAAACAAAGCATGGCCTGTCCATACAGGGGAGTATTACAATCATTATTAAAGGTAGAAGTTGTCTCTTGTATATATGTTATTACAATAAAAGACGAATTTGTCTGATCTCACTTATACGAAATACCTAGAAGAAAAATGTTCATTGAGACTTATGGCGGTTTATAGGATACCAGGGGCTGGGAGTGGGCAGAGCAGGGAAAAGAAGTTACAGCCTCATGCGTGAGTAATTTCTGTTTGCAGATGTTGGTGATGTTAACACAATATTGAAAATATAATTAACACTGTTGCATTGGGCATTTATGTGTGGCTAAATGGGAAAATGTGTGTTGCATATTTGTTACAACAATAAAAAGTTTCAAGAAGAGCATAAATGAGCAAACCAAACAAATACTTTTACAAAATGGGAAATAAAAGGTAAATCACCCAGGCAGAAAACTTCCCAATAATTCCCTTAGCTACTGCCCCCACAAGGAGCAGGAGCGTAACTGCAGGCTGTGCACTGTGACTTTCCACAACATGTATTACGAGAAAAACATAGAAGTTCTGATTGTGGGGCAGCCTCCAAAGTGCCTTCCCTGTCCTGCTCAGAATTTCAAGGTCATAAAAACCAAGGGAAATCTGAGAAACTGATACAGGCCAGAGGATCCTAAAGGGAAGTGATGAATAAATGTCATGCAGTGTTTGCTATTAGGAGTAGGAACTGAGAGAATCTGAATATGGGCTTTTATTAATAATAATGTATGAATATTGGTCCATTAATTATAGCAAATGTACCAACAAATGTAATATGTTAATAGGGGAAACTGGGTTCAACGTATATGGGAAAGCTCTTTCCTATCTTCTCTATTTTTCTGTATATCTAAGACTGTTGTAAAAATTAAAGTATATTAAAAATCAATGGAGAGAGAACGAGCATGCACTCCCCCATCCCCCCTCCAAGAGGCCATGCAGCTCCGCGGGGACCCTCCTCCTTCCCCTCCCCGCCAAGGTGGCCTCCAGAACTCGCTCTTTGGGACCTCAGCGCTAGACAAGTTCCAGGTTCCCCTGCTTGCCTTCTCCACGCAGCCCCTTCCCTCCAGTGGCAGAGCTGCTGTCTTCCACAGGAGGACTGGGAGGACGCTGGAGTCTGCAGCGCCCCCGCCCCCTTGCTTTTTCTTTCTTTCCTTGCTTTGGGGTCTCGCTGCCAGAGTCCAGAGGGGTTCTGAGAAGAGAAGAGCAAGGCCCAGGAGCGCAGCTTCCGCGGAGGTGTGCACGGGAGCTGGTGGCACCACATCCCCAGACACCCTCCCGGTCCGCGCCGCCAGGGCTGGGATGTGAGGAAGGGAAGCCCCCGGCGCCTGCTGCACCTGAAGCCCGCCTTCAAGGGTGTCCCAGAGAGCGCACTGGGAGCTCAAGGCTAGAGCCCTTTGGCTAGAGCCCCACTGGACGCGAGCAGCGAGGCGTCCCGGGTGCCGGCTACTGAGTCCCGCTCTTTCTAGAGAGCGCAGCGGGGACCACCGCCCTCCCGGCGCTGGGCACCACTCGGGGCTAGCAGCGCGCTGGACCCAGTCCCGCTTCCCGCCGCCTCACCCGGAGTGGGGGCACCCCCTGCCTGCCAGCCGCACCGCACCTTCTGTGGCCCCAGCATCCCGGACATCTGAGCGGAACCCCACGCAGAGCGCTGAGACCCTCGGCTCCCGCCCTTCCCAGCACCCGGGTCCTAGAGAAAGGGACGCTCTGATTGCTGGAGCCGCCGCCCCCAGAGCCGTCCAAGCCGCCCGCTGAAGTCCCCAGGCTCGCCCCTTTCGGGCGGAGGTGCGGCCCGGAGTCCGAGAGGCGGGGGTGGGGTGGGGGGTGGAAGGCGCACCATGAAGTCTGTACTGTTCAGCTGCTTCTTCATTCTCCTGCCTTGGTTCCTCGCCGTTATCCTCACGCGGCCGCTGCCCACCCTCTGTGCCATCGCTCCCACCTGCAGCCGCCAAGAGCAGAAGCCAAGCTCACCACTTGGCCTATATGTTCCCCCAGGTGGCGTCGCTGCGCTGGGTCCTGGTGGAGAACGTGGCCGGGACCCCGGCTGCTGAGCCGCTTCCTGCCGGGGCCGGGCTGCCAAGCGCGCACACTCACGTGCCCGCGCCGCGGTGCTACCAGCGGCTGCGGTTGCCGCGAGCCACCGAGCAGCGCAACGCGGGGCTGACCTGGCTGCGCCAGACACCAGCACCAACGCGCGCAGCCCGGCTTGCCCTTCTCACCCGACATCACCTCCAGTCTGCAACTCTTCCAGGGAGTAGCAGCAAGCCCGCCCCAACTGGGGGACCTGGTCGGGAAGGGTCCTGGCCGCCTGCCCGGCGGCCATCGCACGCACCTTTGCGCTTTGGCTGCACCCACTCCGGACTCTTGGTGGAGCCGTTCCTTGCGGGCGGTCTGCAGACTTCACTAGCCCTGGTGTGTTCGTGCCAACTGTGGGGGGTGACGGTGATGGGACCGCTGGAACACAGTGTGTGTAGTGCCGGCTGCAGTCCGGCTCTCGAAGCCGAGTCGGGGGAGGGGCGTCGAGGTTAGCTAAGAAATCAGCACTCAGGAGACAAGTTCGGTTCCATCATTCAGGGCTCGAAAGTCTCTCTTGTTTATTTTTTACATGCCTTTTTTATACCCCTTAGCACTTCCCTCTAATTGCAAGGTCAAAAACCCAGTCCAGACTTGTTTTTCTCTCCTTATCAGAAGTTGAGTAAGGTTTGAAAATGTATGCGCACATTGTTCTTAGCAGCTCTGCACACCCGCGCCCAAGGACAAGCCATAATCGCGAGATAGCAGGGACATCTGTTCACTGTTTTTCAACCGAAGTTTGCTCAAACTTTAACCTCTTAATGGCCTGCGACTTCTCATTTCAAGGAGGTGTAAAGGGAATGCTTAATTCCCAGGCACAGCCTTTTGCATAAGGCAACAGTGTAGGGATTCCCTGGCGCTTTGCTGCCCACCTGGCCCTCACATGGGGGGGGGCGAGGGAATAGACCAGGTGTGAAGCCCGGCAGTGATTACCTGCAATGCGGCCCTGGTCGGCCTGAGGATGGAGCCCCGAAGGGGAGGCACTGCAGCCGGGGAGTGCAGAGGGTTGGTGAAGCGAGCTAAGGGACATTGCAGTGTCCTAGGGCTCAGAGAGGATCCTGCACGGTGGGGGGCAGGGCTTGGTGTCCTCCCAGGCCTTTCAGCTTCTAGATTCTGACTCTAAAACCGCATAGGAAAAACCATGGAAAAAGTGACTAAAAACCCTCCCATAAGCAAACTTCTCTTGTATAGTCCCATGGCCAGGAAATGGTTGTTAGGAAAACACTGACCTCTGTATGGAGGTCCTACCTCTATCCCACCTCACAGGCCCTTTCTGACCCTGAAAATTACTTGTTTTATAAGAAAATTCTCTCTGGCAAAAGAGTTGTGCTTGTTCTGCTCTGTAGCTATATCTTTCATGGCCCGAGGTGACAGCTGGGCTGCTGGTCCCTTTTCCCGACCTTTCTGTAAGGCCTCCCTTTAGCGGGGTGGCCAGGCCACTTCAGTGCACCGCACTTTTGCCTCCGAGAGCTGCTGAGAAGCCGGGTGCACAGCCTGCACCCCTGCTGCCAAGATGGCACATGTATCCCTTAGAAGGCCATACACCCAGTCAGCAGGCACAAGGTCAGGACAGATGTTATTCCTAAGACTGCCATTTTGCTCTCTGGATGTGTGTGCACACTGCAAGTGAGACTGGCTTGCCTGGTGGTTTTTCTTTTCCTTCCCCATACACAATTATTGCTGAAAGAAGTCTTGGAAGTTTTGGCTCTCTGGCTTGACTGCTGCCTTCTTCCACCCAAAATTGCTTGACAGCCTGCCTCTGTGAGGTCTGCCCCCTGCCCAGTCCCTCTCCCCACCCCTGAAGCAAACTGGACATTCTGAAAATTCTGTGTCTGAGATTATATCAGCATTCTCTAGGGAAACAGAACAAACAAGATAACTACAAATGTAAGATTTTGTAAGAGTCTCATGTAACTGTGGGGATGCATGAGTCCAAATTCCGTAGGGTGGACAGCAAACTGGCAACTTTGATGAACATGTCTGATGAACTCCTCAGGAAAGGATCTGGCAACTTTGATGAACTCTTCCAGAAATGCTTCACTGATTAGCTGAAGAAGTGAAGGCCCTGTCTCACTTAAAACTCTTCAACTGGATTAAATCCAGCTGATTGCATTCTCCTATTGTGGAAGACATGCCCTTAATTGAGGTAATCAGTCACAGCTGCAGCCAATTGACTGCTGGTTTAATAAATCAGATTATTAACCAGCCACAAATGTCCTTGTGGTAAGGGTTAGGCTTGTGCCTGCTTAACGAGACACCTGGGTACCAATACCTGGTGCCAAGATGACACATGAACCTAACCATCACTGAGATGGACACTGTGAACTGAAAAAATAACCTGTATCTCTAGTTTCTAACTGCCCACACCCTTTCATCCTAACCTCTCAGCTTTGCTTTCTTAACCTGAGAAGACAGCTACTCTGTGTCCTTTCAGTTTAATTTTTCTACATGTATGGTTATTAAAATCAATTTAAGGGCAATTGCAGTCTCATCTTTTTCTCATCCTCTCCTCCTTCAGTAATAAAAGGAGCAGTTATTGTTTTTCTTTCACCATGCAGGGCTTTCTTTCCATATTTCTCCAGAAAAATAAATATGGTTGTCATTTAAAAAAAAAATTCAAATGGAGGGAACCCATGCTACAGTACAGATGTATACAGTACATGTTTGTAAATAAGTGACATAAAGGAATCCAGTCACAAAGGATCACATATTATGTAACTGCATTTATAAGAAATGTCCACATTGGTAAATTTGTATGGATAGAAAGTAGAATATCAGTTACTTAGGAATAGGAGGAGGGACGTGAGAAAATGAGAACAAAAGGGGATAAAGTGTCTTTGTTGTGATCAAAAGGTTCCCAAATTCTATGATGAGGCTGTTTGCATAAATACATAAATATGCTAAAAACCATTGAATATTACGCTCTGGTGAAATTTACAATATGAAAATCACAGATCAGTAAAGCTCTTTTTTAAAAACATAAGGAAGATGAAGGCTCACTCTTCCTGTGTTTATTGAAAAAAAAACCTATCTCTAGCTACCTAAATATATGGTTCAACCTGTCTTTTAATTTTGAACAAAATATTTAACTATATTTGGACATTCTCTTGCTGAAGACCATTTTAAATAGTAAAACTTGGTGCTTTAGAAGATTTCTGTAATATCCAAAGAATTTTCTTGGAGTTATTTCTTGTAGTTAAGAATAATTTTATTTAAGGAAAACAGTTTTAATATTAATCAAGAAGAAAAAAGACTAAAATCCCACTGGGAGAAACACATAGGCAAAAGATAAACAGGAATTTCATAAAAGAAAAAATATGTAATAGTAACAAAAGCATAAAAAAGATATTTTATCCTCATTAGTAATTAGGAAAATGAAAATTAAATGACAAGATCACAACATATATAGTAGATTGGACAAAACAAGAAACCTGACAATACCAAATGCTTGTGACATGTGGGGACAATATGAGAAGTAGCCATTGTCACTGACCTATAATTTTACCCTCCATTCTGACCTTCAGGTCAAGGGATGCTGACACTTAGGGACACCACAGTCACCCTCCACTGGTGTTTGTCACAGGCTCTCAGAGGGGAGACCAGCCTCAGGGGGCAGGGGCAGGTTTCTGTCTCAGTTCCCCATGTGTCTGGAGCACTGTGGCACCACTGATGCTTTTGTCCCATGTTCAACATTAATAAACAGCCTCATCCTCAGTCTGGAGCCCCACGATGCTTAGGGAGGCTGTGGTGCCTGATTTGGAGCTGAAGAACCAAGCTGGGATCCCCAAGGGCTGAGAAGTTCCAAGCATCACAGTTTTTGGGGGACCCCCAGGGAGCTGCTGGTGCCAGCCTACAGCATAAGTTCCAACATTTTTGCTGCTTTCCCTGCAGATGAGGGTGACCTCTTGGCCAACAGACCCTGACACTGAGGCTTTCTGGGTTAACCCTGACTGCATGCAGGACTCTGGAAGAGGGGGAGACAGATGGGTCAGGGGCTACTGCTCCCACCACATTCCCAAATGAAGGGTGAAATGTGACACTGGGTGTCCCCCCACAATCCCCTCTCCCGCTTTCAACAGCTGGTCACTTGGGAAGAGAGTGAGGAGGGTGAAAAGAGGGGTTCAGGCCATGGTGGAGATGCCCCCAGAGCTCTGTTTCCTGAGCCCCACAACTGAAAAGAGCTGCCCAAAGTCTTTCTTATCCTTTCCTTTCATATGGGTGGAGTGAGGAACCCTTCATGCAAATTATTTCTCCTTCCCGGGGTGTCTCTGCACACAAATTTGGGGCAAGCTGAGCCTGGGGCCTGGCTGTTGGAGCCCCTCCTGGGACTGTTGAGCACAGAGCAGAGGGCACCACACAGGGACCCAGGACCTGGTTTCCCAGATGAGATCACTCCACAGACCCCCAGGGGACAGGCCCCCGGTGCCCCGATGTCTGACAGTTCAAGTTCAGTTTTTACTAAGACAATGTCAAGAACAGGGTTCATTGTGAGAATATGATATAAGTATTCCATTATTTTTCTGAGACCTGTTATCACAAGTGGTAACACCAGTTAACAGGCCACTGATCGTATATTTGCTGTGCACATAGGTTCAAAAAATTTCATGATGTATTTATCTTTATTCTCACATGCTTTACTCCCAAAAACTTCCTAAAAGAGTCACTAGTTTTCTGTGCTTCATGGAAACCGGGTGGAATCAATCCTGCTGTGGGGATCAGAGAAGTCCCCAGGAGATGTAGTCAACCCCTATCCCCACTACATTAGTTCACTCATTACTCCAAAAGTTGTGGAGAAAAAATGACAGAGAAACCCCCTACACAAAACCCCAACTCTGCAGGGAGGGTGGGTCCCTATGAATGAGGGCTCCTGGCAGCAGAATGCAGCCCAGACGAGCACCTTCTCCTCTCTGAAGATGCCAGTGATGTCGGATGGGGCATGGCTAGAGCAAGGGGGTGTGGGGCTTCTGGCTCTGTGCATCGGTGGACAGGTGCTCAGGGGCCAGGGACTGGAGAAAGCCCAGCAAGGCAAGGCTCACTTTGGAAGGATGCCATGGGGTGGTCAGTGGGTCTGGAGCTTGGCCAGAAAGGGAAGGCACAGGGCACTGTAGGGAGATCATTGCATTCAGTGCTGTGGGAAGCCATCAAAGGGTTTTCAGTGAAGGGCAGGAGGCCATCTGCATTTTCAAATGGTCTCTTTGGCAGTTTTGTGGAGAAGGACCTGGAGTGATGCAGGTGAGTGGAGAGTCCAGTCAGGGGCCACTGGCCCAGCAAGGGCCCTGGGCTGGGTCCCAGAAGCCAGAGGAGGCAGGAGGCAGTGCTGAGTGCCTGGACTGTGAGGAGGGGCTTGAGCTCATGGACAGGGCAGGGTAGAAAGTTCTGTGTGGGCAGGGTAAGTGACATCCATGTAGAAACACCGGGTAGCACCTTCCTGCCCCTCCATGGTGCCCTGGTCACTACCTCGAGGCTCTCTGCCAAAGTGCCTCTCTCTCTGCAGGGCAGGTCCTCATGGGCGAGCTCCTCCAGAACAGCTGAGACCTGCTCTGCTCCTGCCCCACACCACCCTGCTCACTGCACTGGGATCTGGCCCCTCTGAGCACCTGGAACGACATGCTGCCCACCTGGTTGGCCCCCAGCCCTGTCAAAAATGCAGGTTTTGGGATGTGGAGCTGCCAGCATTGGCTCCTGCTGTGTCCCTGGCACTCAGAACGGTGCCTGGCACAGACCAAGTGCCCAGCCAAGAGTTTAAGTAAATACATGGGTCTAAAGCTGAAGCTCAAGTAGAGGTATGGGTTAGACATAAATTTGGACAACTTGGGAACCACAGCTGGAAAATTATTTTATTTTTCTGATGGCACCCACTCAAAAATTCCCATGCTGTCAACCAAAGTTTCAGTGTAAATTGTGGTATCTTAGGAAGGGTCCAGACCACTCATGGGCATCTGTAATTCTGTCCCAGGCACTTCACCCTCCAGTTCCCTCAGCTAACTTTGATATACACTTCTGGTAGAATCTCACTATATTAAAGATAATTTTTTTAAAAACCCTAACATCTCAGTGACTAAAGGTTGAGTTTCTGTGGAACACACCTTATAAAAACATTAAATATTAGCAATAATATGTTCACTACAAACCAGGAAGGCAGATCTTTGAACAACGTCTAGACCAGGTTTTTCAGCCAAGGCCCCCATGCTGTCTGGGAACAGGTCGCCCATTTTTGGGCAGTTGTGTGCACTGCAGGGTGTTCACAGCATACCTGGCCCCTGCTCCTGAGACACCGGCTGCACCTCCCTCAGTCATGACAACCAAAAGTGTCTCCAGACATTGCCCAATGCCCCTAGGATAAACGCCCTCTCCCCACCCCCTGGAAACCACTGTTCTAGACCAAGTGGCCCTTACCACACTCTTAACCAAGAAAATGGGGTTCAAATTTAGTTAAGTTTGAAAAATCACACTTAAAAACAACCAGCCCAAATAACATCCTGTGGGGAAAATGGAAGCAAAACAGAAGCTTACGCACACACATGCACAGAAAACCCTCCTGCTGAGGTTTTCAACTTTGACATCAAGAAATGCTGACACTTCCTCCAGAGTGAGTCCAGGTAGGGACCTCCTGCTCTAGAAGGGGAGCACACTCTGCGGGATGCAGTTCCTCAGAGTAAAATGCATGGTGTGAAGGCCCTGGGGACACACAGGAAAGCTGGCCCTGCAGGGGGGCTCCATGCATGGAAACAGGTGAGAACAATGTGGAGTCTCCATGGGGGCAGATAGGCTGTCCTGCTCCTGCTCACCTTCTCACCTGCCCGTGCATCAGAAGGTGGCCCCAACAGATGCTCCAGCACCTCCAGACTCAGCTCCAGTAATGAGCCCCCAGGGAGGCTCCTCTGGATCTGGTGGTCCCCAGAAGCCCTGGGCCAGAGGCTGAGGCTACCTCCATTGAAAGACAGTGTCCCTGACCTGTCATGGTTCCACGTACACCACTCTACAGAAAGTTAGCTCTTACATGCTTTAAATCACTTGACATGTGTGTAGTATCAGATTCTCACATCAGTATACCACAGAGGTTTCTGAGGTTTTAACCTTTACCTCCCCAACTCCAAAAACCTTTCACACACAAAACAAGCATTTCAGTGGGTCTCTTACCCTCCAAATTCCATCAGGTCTGGTGGTGGCATATCCAGAATGGAATTTTTTATAATGGGATCAAAAAAGTCTCTGATTATCTAAATTATCTAAACCAAAGGGCACCAAATATGCATGTAGAGCAAATACTTCCTTAAGAGTTAAAGGAAAGAAAACTAAAGACAGGCAATTAAGGGATTAAAGATGGATCAATCTCAATACAGATTTTTCTTTGCCTGAGGAACATCTTTCCTTGTGGTTCTCCAAGTACAGTGGTATGGCAAGGAGCCACACAAAGATTCTTAGAAGTTTGCAACATACAACACTTATATGCATATATAAAACACATGTCACATAGCAGAATGCAAAATTCATGTAAATTTTAGATCAGAGATTTCACAAACCCCTATGTTAAGTAAGAATAAGCTACTACATAATGCTGCACCCCAGCCCCCCAGAAGGGCACCAGCCACAAGCCCACCCTCCTCTGTCACAGGGGCAGCTCGAGGGGAGGGCTGGGACATACTGGTCACTGTCATCTGCTACTGCAGACCCAAAATGGGCCCAACACTGTTCCAGGTTGAAGTCACTCATGGGGCAAAAGAATCCTGAAGAACATACTCCAGAAAGCCCAGGATTCTAAATCGCCACAGAGAAAAATCAATAAAACAGGAAAACAAAACTAAAATGTCCAAACAACTCTATTTCTCAGAATTCTTCCTATTTTTAGCCAACTTCACAGTGTCATCCCCTCAAAGGCAAGAATTCTATCTGTGAATGTGTTGGTGGTACCCACTACAGTCAGAAGATGCCCACAGTGGAAGGGGCAGAGGCTGTGGGAGGTCAGAGGCCCCAGAGCTGCCCACTGCAGGTGTCTGGCCACTGGTGCAGCTCTGAGCTACAGCTACAGCATGAATGGGTTGCTTTTTGCCCCAAGTAAGAGGCTCAACCTCCACTACTGTCCTAAAAACAAAACAATGCCAACTTATATCAGGCACCCACCAGGAGCTTACTTATTCCTTCTGTACACCTCCAGGTGGCAGGTATTTGGTTTTCAGGTAAGCAGACTGAGACACAAGGGGAGCCCTGGGCCCAGGGCACTCAGACCAGGTGGCTGGATTCCAGCATCCACACCTTCCCACCACACCACTCTCCTCTCCAGCAGATCACCTGGGTGAAAAGATAAAAGGTTGAGTGCTGAGCTCCCTCGATTCTGTAATTCCCAATGAGAGTTTTGCCTCCTCCCTATAGGAAATACT
>PVKY010003113.1:0-22791 GCA_004027775.1 Bradypus variegatus | reverse complement strand
CCCTCCCTGATCCCCCTTACACCACTGGGGCGCCATCCTCAGCCACCATGAAGTTTGGGGGCTAACTGCTCATCACTGCCCCCTGCAGGAGAAATGCCCTCAACCAGAGTAGACTGCCTCACCGGGGACAATCCCCCCTCACTCCCATCTGGGGCAGTGGGCAGCTGGAATCCAATGACTGATTGACTTGGGAGTACAAGAAATCACCTCCTACCCCTCTTGCCAACTCTGTGGCACGGTCCACACTCCAGAGCTCCCCACGGGCTCAGGCCAGAATTGGCTCCAGTTGAGTTCACGTCCTTGATCAGCAACTTCCTCTGCCCTTTCCTGCGTCCCTCTCCCTCTCTTCCCTTCTCTTGAGAGCAGTCCCTCCACAAATCACATGCACTCGGATCTATCTCAGGCTCTGCTTCTAGAACACCCGACTAAGATAGCATCCCGACAGCATCCCAACCTATAAACCCCAGGAGGGGCTATGCCCTCAGTCATATGCTGCTATCACCACTTCCACCCCTTAGCCAGGGGCTGCAAACTGATGGCCAGAGTGTCTGGTTTGGCGCACACACATGTATATACACAAATACACATACATGTGTATCTGTATATATTAGTTTTGCCTTTGGATGCATTTAGGAGGGGTGCGAATCCTCCGTTCACCGTGGTCTTCACCCTTCCTATTGTCTTAAGCCGAGCTTTTCACACATTTACAAAATCTGTTGGACCTTGAAGCTATTTGAACTCTTGATCCCTGTCTTAAACCATTGTTAGTTGGTCCCTTTTTCCTTAGGAAAATTAAGAAAAATTCCCTTTTCTTGTGATACAGAGAAAACGCCCCACCTGTTCTTTTTGGTCAGCCTAAGTACTGGTGGCCGGGGGCCTGGGGGTGGGCAGGCATCTCTAAGGCCACCTTAATTAGCTCCCCGGATGGATACTTGGTGCATGGGAGAGGCACAGGGATGAATGGCCCTTCCCATATAGCTCTTAGGGCAACAGGACTCACTTCCGCCATCTCGATTTTCCCATCTGAGTTCTTGTCATACTTCTGCATGAACTCCTTCATCTTCTCCCCAAAGTTGTCACTCTTTGACATCTGTGGAAAGACAAAGTGGGCTGATTCCACTGCTGGATCCTCCTGAAAACCAGGGGTCTCACACACTCTCAGTGTGGCAGTGGCAGGGATCATTTTGTGTCCCAAATCCGTGGGCACAAAACCAAGCTCTGCTGCTGCTCTGAGCTGCTGACCTTTACAAGACCCCTCCAAATCCAGCTGTTTGTCAAGGCTCAGTCACATACTTTACAAAGGGGCATGGGATACGGAGGCATGTAATTAAACATGCATCCCTGCTTTGAGATGTATTACACTTCTACCAGAAGGGTGGGGACCCATTCCTGTCACTCAGATATGAGACCTGAGGTCCCAACATTTTACAGAGGCAGCTTCTAACAGAACCCAACTTAATCCAGTGTCTCCCAACAAGTACTCCACCAAAGCTCGTTTTCTTTAAAGACCAACTGGCAATTGCAGAATATTTTTCATACTGATTTTATGCCAGGGGGAATGTGAGAAGAAAGTCTTCATACATCTGAGGGGTAATTTAGGTAGGCCATTTAATTATTGTGACTTCTGGAAAGACAAAGAACTTCAAAAGTTTCTTTAGCTCGTCATTGCCTATCTTGAATATGAGCCTCTCTTGAAATTCTAAAACCTTGCCCTGGTTTGGGGAGTTGCTGATTAATTGTCTGCATTAATGAGCTCTTCTTTATCCTTAAGCAAAGAGGAATCCCCCTTTGGCAGCCAATACCTCTGCTTCAGTTATCAGATGACTTCTGGGTGGGCTGTGTGCTTTCTAGGATAGGCAAAGGAGAATTCTGCCAATTCTTAGAGTCTTCTCTGGATCCCTTCTATTGCTTTTTATGATATTAAGACAAACTGGTCTCAATTTGACAATATTTATATGTTTATCCATATTTATTTATTTGCAGTTACTAAATGCTAACAATGTGTGTGGTATCACCCTTGGCATTTATCACAAATGCGGTCATCCCGTGAGGCTGGCACATCCTCCATTTTACACTCAGATGGAGGCTGAGATGATGTGTGTGACTTTTCCCAAGGTGACCCAATTAGTATAGCCAGGATTCAAACACCTGACTCCTGATCCCAAGTCCAATATTCTTTCTACCATATAACACCTGCTCTGAGAATCAGTCCTGGGTGACATCAGCTGGGATCATTGTTAACAGACATGAAAATCTTCCCTGAGGCCATCTGAGGAAGGGAATGACTAAGAGAAGGATTTCAGATTTGAAGTATTTCACAAAAACACATTCCTCTGCCTATTCCACCATCCCAGAGTTGGGTTGGAAGCCGGTGTTTTCTGCGATCCAAGCTTCATTGTCCTAGTAATGAGGGTTGACGGGGGAGCTGTTGATAAATAAACCTATGAGTCACCTCAAGCCCTCTAAAGCCAGTAGTTTTGACCTCCTCATGGGGTGCTCCGACCAGCTTTCAGCCAGCAGCTCACCGGTGGATTTGTGACTCATCTCCCTGAAGAACTGCTGTCAAGCAGTGGACCGGCCAACAGACAGGCAGTGGGGCGAGGAGAGGGACCCCTGGAGCACCTGCAGGAGCTGGTGGGAGGGAGTGGGCCTGACTCCATATATCTGAGAACCAGACAAGGGGATCACAACAGACGAGCTCCAATTCCCTTGGCTTTTCAGTATCTCAAATGCCTGCCCCAGAAGGCTTTAGAGCTCAGTTAGTGCCAGGTCGGCACCAGGGAAAACAACTTCTGTACCATGGTGGGGCTGAGCCATGGTTTGGAGTCACCTCGGGCAGGCTAAGAAGAGCAGTTTGACTCCTCCACGAATGAGGCCGGCCAGTGTCACGGGGCCCAGGCACTGGTTCAGAGCAATCCTCAGTTTTCCTTTAGGCTCTTGCCGAGGATTCCAGCTCTTGCTGGTCTAGAGCAGGACCTTTTCCCTCCCCTCCAGGGGACACTGGGCAATGTCTGGGAACACTTTTAGTTGTCACAACTTGGGGAGGTACTAATAGCACCCGGTGGGTAGAGGTCAGGGATGCTGCTGAAGATTCTGCAATGCACAGGCCAGTCCCCCAGCCCAAATGTCCACGGCGCTGAGGTTGAGGAACCCTGGGCTAAGACAAAGGCACTCGAAAGCCCCTAGGCATCCACTCTTGAGCCAGGTCCCCTTTAAGCACCTTCGGAAACCCAAGGGCTTGGTCCATAGGGGAAAAAAATATTTATACATATATATACAGACACAAATGTTGCCATTCTGGGTGGTTCCTAAACCCCTGATGCCCATTCATGAACACCCTGCCCCCCAAATCCCTGGTACTCAATGCTACTGAGGGACTTTTTGGGAGAGTATTCCAATCTTTTTATGCTTGAAAATTAAAGACAAACTCTAGTGTCAAGGCATCTATCCTGGTATAAACAATGCTCAAAGCCATAGTTCATGCTGACGGAAAAACCCAAACCATGGGGGAGGGGGCTGGGCTTACCATGCCAGCGCCTTTTCTCGCCTTCTCCAGCTCTTGGAAAAAGTTTTCTAGCTCTTTACCTTCAATATACCCATTTCCTGCAAAGATAGGAAGGAGCAGGGAAACAGTTAATGTCAGAGCTAAATAGTAAGGCTGATTTGGGGTGGGAGAGTCAGGGGCCTCGTGGAGATTTCTTCTCCCCACTGCTCATCAGGCATGTGTCCAGGCCAGCCCCGGGCTGCACAGGGTTAGGGAATGCAGTTCCTGTGCTTGGGGTATTTGCAACCACAGATGAATAACAGTGAGTTCTTGGGATCTACACTCAGCAGTCAGAGAATACTGGGAGGATCTAGCATCTGGGACAAGCTGGCAGAGTTAGCAGGAGCTGGCAGGCTGAGTCTATCCATAACCATTTGGACAGGAGACGACAGGAGCAAGATGCAGGAGGTTTGTCGGCAGGTGGCAGGCCCTAAGGTAGGAAAGGAAGAGTGAAAAGAGGAAGGAGGGGCAAGTGTCCTATGGGGTAGGGGCACCAGAGAAACTAGTCCCAGGGATTGAGCGACAGGAAGGTAGTCCATTGCTCTGTAACTAAGAGAGAAGTCTCTGAGCTTTGTGGATGCAGATTCAAACCCTGGTTCTGCAGCACTTACCAGCTGTGTGACTTTGGACAAGTTATATCTGAGCCTCTGTTTCCTTGTCTGCAAAATGGAGGTGACAATAAATGGGATTATGTATGCAAAGCCCATCACACACTGCCCAATCTGTTGTAAGTGCACCATAAATGTTATTGAGTTCAATTACTAAAACCTGAGTATACGACGGGAATGAATCTGGGGAAATTGTGCAGTTATCAAAACCAGGTCCCCATGTCGAAGCCTGCCTTGCAAGAAGATACAGAAATAGTGGGGGCTCCTTTAAGTCGCAAGCCTTGAGCAAGGCTGCCCTAGATGGAAGCCAGGGCCGAGCTGCGTCCACAGTCAAGGGTCACCAGTCTCGGCTGTTTTGGGGTGAAAGCACTGGGGGTGGCTATCAGACATGGCTTAAGGCAGTGCTTCCCAGACTTTACTGCACATTGGAATCTTCTGGAGGGACCTTTCAAAAATACAGATCTCTAGCTCCCACCCCCAGACCTTCTGATATAATTGATTTGGGGTGCAACCTAAGCACTCGGCTTTATTTGAAGCTTGCCCAGATGATTCCGGTGTGCAGTAACGTTTGGAAAGCACCAGCCTGAAGTCAAGTTCCAAATCTGATCTAAAGCAGTTTGAGCAAGGTTCCCGGAGAGGAGCTTCAACTTGAATAGGAAAGTGGGGTGGTAGTTTTCTGCAAAGGCAAATGGAATTTAAAAACCAAACAAAGAAAAAAAAATAAAAGGAGCATGTACCCTGGCCTCTGGGCATTTGGGGGCAGGGCAGGGTCCCTTCCCAGCCTCTCCTAGTGCCTCACTGAGAATTAAAAATCCGAATAAATCACCTTAGAGAGGCCCTCTAGTGGAGAAGCAGCCACAGAAAGTATTGCATGGGGAGAATCACATGAGATAAATTACATCTTTTTACCTGCAGGGAAAATATGGGATCGTAATTGGGCAGAAGGGGAGGTGGGGGAGACTTGGGTTTCCTTTTTTCCTAGGGTGAGGTGCTCCTCTTTCTTCTAGGGTGGCCTTCAAAGCTTCTTGGGAGATTTGGAATTTTGGAGAACGTACCCGATGGCTGCTGTGAGTGGGGGTGTGAGGGAGGAAGACGGAGGAAGAAGGGCTTTCCAAACAAGGCTGTCTGGTGGATGACACCTTTGAGTTGGAGGAGCCAGTCATTTTTCTCTCCCTGGTCACTCCCTGCCTCATCTAACTGTTCTCCCATTTCTTCCATGAGATTTCCTCTTGCCTGAGAAGGCAAAGGCACACCCAGTTCCTTGGAGGCTTTGTAGGTTCAGAGAGGGAGGTGGAAAGCAGAGCTCAGCAGAAGCCTGGGGCTGAGACAGGGAGTGGGGGGCTCGTGGCTGGCACCATGAGCACGTGATGGCTCAAGGAGGCAGGGGTCGCCGAGGCTGGGCTGGGAGCCAGGGCTCGGGGGGCATGTGAGTGGGTGCATGTGTCAGTTTCACAAACAGGTCAGGAGGTGGCTGAAAGGAACTCAGAGGAGTCAGCCCAGCATGATATGTTACCAAGAGCATCTTCCACCCAGCTCTGAACGGCCCCCCCTGCATTCAGGTCTTTGCACCAGATCCTTGCTTTTTTGCCGTCTTTTCTGCAGTCCCTTCGCCCACTATTTGGGGGCTTGGTAGAGTGACTGGTCCTGTTCGTCGAGGAGCTGGGGCCTGTTTCTCCTGCCACTGTCATACACACTCTGGGACTCTGATCCCATCATGTTGCCTCCCTGAGCCTCAGTTTCTCCCCTATAAGGTGGGAGTGGTGGTAATGCCCTCCTCATCCTTCATGGCGAGGATCCAGCCAGCACATAGTGAGCCTCAGAAATGCCCAGGTCATTACCGTCGTGGCTGGTGTTTCTCTCTGCTGCCATGCTGGGGGACACCTTGATCTCAGGGTGCCTACTTCAGGCTGGGAAGGTTTGGGGGTGCAGAGGGAGGCCAAAGAGGGTGGTCCGAGTAATCTCAACTGAAACAAGAAAAGTGAAACAGTGTAGACCTGTGGGGGCCACCTTTTCTGTGGGGAGTCTCTGAGACTTACAAAGAATACATGCAATTTATTTTTACTCTGCCTCATTCTAGAAAGGTTTTTAGGTGGTTTAACAGCCTCATGAAATCCAGACATTCATCCAGTGCCTCGCCCCGCAGGAAATCAGGGACATTTGTGAACACCAGTAACTCCCTCACAGATACAATGCCTTTAGTTTTTCAAAGCACTTTTTGCTCTTTCTTGGACTCAGCAGATAACCTGAGGCCTCGCTGTGTGTAAGGCTCTGTGGGGGTTGCCATGGGGGATAGGAACATGGACAAGAGCTAGCCTCATCTTCCAAGTGGTCCCAACCCTTTCAGACACACGTGATTGCGGCATGGCAATCTCCGTGTGACAGAAGAAGAAACTGAGGCACAGAGAAGGTAAGCAACTTGCCGAGGGTCACACAGCAGGGCAGGACCTGGATTCCCAACCAGCATGTATGAATCACCACTTTGCGCCGGGCTCTGTGCTAGACACTGGGAATGCAAAAGTGAGCTAGACAAGGTCTGCTGTTATGGGGCTTACGCTCTAATGGGGGTGGGGTGGGGCAGACAATAAACAAGGAAATGAATTTAAACATATTTCCAGGGAGGGTCAAGTGCAATGAAGGAACCATAATCGCAGCTACTTGGACAGAGGGACAGGGAAGGCCTCTCTGGGAAGAGAAAGGGAAGGGTAAAACCGCAGGGAGAAGGGGCCAGGAGCTGGGATGGCGCCACTGTAGAAAGAAGCCCCCCTCTCAGAGGCTGGGAGAGCCCCTCTTGCCATGCTGGGAACCCCACCGTCACCTGCCTCTGTCCACCTCCAACAAAGGGACCGGAATGTGTTTCAGTTCGACACGCCTTTATCTGCTGAACTGAACAAGAGCTCAACTTTGTGGCCCCTGCTTGGGGTGCTATGGCCAAGTTTAGCTATGGGCTTGTTTCCCGAGAGCATGTAAGGGACCACTGGCATGAGGCAGCCAGACAGGAATGGCCAGAACCTACCAGCTTCTGCAAACTACCTGCAGTTTCCATCTCCCTCCATCACCCAGGAGGCCTAATCCAAGGCTGGGGTAGAGGCTGGGTGGGTCCACATCTTTGGAGGGAAGACTTCAGCACTGGGCAAGCCGTTTGCTGTTTCTATGGCTCTGTTATAGAGGGGGTGTGGCACCTGGCCACCATGCAAATCTCATGCGGATGGGCATCAGTAAGGATGTGGTTTCCATAGCAACCACCAATAGCGGAGCACAGCCCAGAATGGAAACAGGCCTGCTTTTTTCTTCCTGAGGGTTGTATTTACAGACCTTCCAGGAGTTGAACAGGTAAGAAGTGTCTGAATAAGAGGTATAATTCTACCACCAGCTCTATGACACTCCATGTGATGGGGAGCAAATCAATCTCTCTGAGCCTCAGTTTCCTTATCTCTAAAATGGGCATAACTATGTCCTCCCTATCTACTTTTATGGGGTTATGGTAAGAGCCACACATGGTAATGACGGAAAATGGAAATCTCACATAAACAGGAAGCATCATTTTTATATAGTCCTCTGACTCTAACTATGGCTGAAAACCCTTCAGCACAAAGAGTTCCAACACTGCTGCTTTCTTTAGAGTCGTGGTTCCCAGCCCAGGCTGTGTGTTCCAGTCACCTGGGAAGCTTTTCAAACCCCACCCTTTCCTGGGCCCCACACACCAGAGTCTCTGATTTAATTGATGGGGCAGAAACTTGGGATGGGTTATTTTAAAAGCTCCCCAGGCGATTCTAATGCGGAATCAAGGTTAAGATCTGCTCTGGAGCAGCACATCTCAAACGGCAAGGTACTTAAGAATTACCTGGAGGATCTTGTTAAAATGAAGATTCTGCTTCCGCAGGTCTGGAGTATAAAGGTTTCTGCTCATAGCGTGGTCCTCGGGACAGTAGCGTCAGATTACCAGGGCGCTTGTTAGAAATGCAGAATCCCCAGCCCCACACTGGACCAACTGAATCAGATTCAGCATTTTAACCATGTATGAACATTCCAGTTTGAGAGTCACTGCTTTAGAATTTTTCCAGGGAAGAAACTCTCTGGGGTTCAGATACAAAGGAGTGAAAAAACAGAATGTGGGGTGTGGGATGGGGGTGGGGTGGGGTTGGGGAGGTCTTAGAAAGTTTAAGAATTAACACCCAATCCTATGGATTATAAATCTTCATGTTTTTCTCATTTTCTGTTTGACAGGCCTTAAGTGAAGGGACTGTTTACAGAGGAAAGTGCTTTGGTCACCAAAGAGGAGCAGGCAAGCTTTCCACTCAGGGTGGGAGAGCTTTAGTTAAGGGGTATGTAAAAGCAAGCTAGGAGGGGGAGTTATTTATGTTCACTTGTTATTTATGATTTGTGCACATTTCTGTATGACTGTTATACTTAAATGTTTATTTAAAAAATAAAAGTTAGACACTGATTTATCTTTAAAGCTAGAAAGGATAGTGCCTTCTCTTTAAAAAGACGATTGCCTTAGATGTGCAAGGTCAGGTGGGGGGGTGGGCTGGCATGAACTTGGAGATGGTAGACCAGATACTCATGCTACCAGTGCCTGCCCCTGGCTTGATTTGAGGGCCCTAGCCCACTGCTCCCCAAAGTGTGCCTGGGGGCCTGACAGCATCAGCATCACCTGGCAACTTGTTAGAAATGCAGAATCCCAGGACCCACCCTGGACCTAAAGAATCTGAATCTCTGGGGACAGGGCCCAGGCATCAGGCTTTCTAGGTGATTCCTGGGCTGGCTAAAGTCTGAGAAGCACTGGCTCGGTAGTTCTCAAAGTGTGGTCTGGGCCACCATCATCAGAATCCCCTGGAGCTTGTTAAAAATGTAAATTATCAGGTCCGGCCCCAGGTCTACAGGATGCTCCAACTCTCTGGGGGTGGGGCCTGGAAATCTGAGTTTTACAAGCCCTCCAGGTGACCCGCAGGCGACTCATGTTTGAGAGCTTCTGGCCTCGGTGCTGCATCCATCACATCTGAGCTCACCCATCTGCGTGGTGCTCTGTGATCCGCAGGTTAGAGGGCCGTGCAGGGCGTTCCTGCGGTTTCCAGCTTCCTCCTTAGGAGAGCATTCATGTGGCCAGGACACTCGGCTGCCCATCCGGAGTTTAGACTCATTGAAAGGAAAACAGCCCTCTGCTGTCCAGCCTGATAGCCCCCTGGACGGCACAGTCTCATCCTCTCGGGCAAGAAATTGGCTTCTCCAGGCTCTGCCCATTATTAATATTATTTTGCACAGTGTTCACCGTTAACAAAGAGCTATCTGTTCCCTCATCTCATCTGAGATCCACAGCTCTACCAGGTAAGCAAGATGGGTGGTAGTGACCCCATCTTAAAGGTGAAGAATATAAGGGGTGAAGAGTTCAGTCACCCAGCTAGCAGGTTTCCTTCTACTCATCCCAGGGACAACCTCCGTCTGTCTTTGCTTCTTATTTCTCCTCCCTCCTCACTTCCATCCCCCCCTCCCCAGGGGCTCTTGATAAAGGTGGGGTGTGAGGGGGGAGCCTCAGCAAAGGCAGCTACTGGATGAGCGTTTGGACGCTTGGATTCTGGGCTCTTCTCTGGGCTGGTCCCCTGAAACTGCGGACATGGCAGCCTGAATGCTGGGCTGACTCCCAGGCCTGGGGAGGCCAGAAGGATGGGGCAGACTGGGGAGACAGCGGAGAGCCGCAGAGCGGGGAAGGGCCCGGCGCCAGGGGCCCCTGGGGGTGGGCCCGCTCGGCCGAGGAGGGCAGCCACCCGCCGGCAGAGGCCCCGGCCTCAAGGCGCAGTTCCTGAAGAGCCTCTCGCCTGCTCGATGAATTCTGGCTCCCAGGGTGTCGGAATAGATTTCCTCTCGGGGTCTCCTTAACCCTGGAAACCTCCCCCGGGGCTCAGCGAGTAAAAGCACCGAAGTCTAGAGAGGCATAAACAAGGCGAGCAGGGCAGGGACGGGGCGCGGCCGGGCTGGTGGCTGCCCTGGCAAAGCGGGCTGAAGCGTGTTGTTTGTGAAATCCAGTCCCCTCGCTGCCTCCCTGGGGGAGCCTCAGCCCGTCGCAGACACGGCCGCCTCCCCGCGGATGGTGCAATCTCCATCAGCGGGGCGGGGCCGCGCAGCACGCGATCCCCGCTGGCACCCCCAGCACCCCACAGCCCCAAGGCTCCGTTAGGGAAACAGCTGGGAGGATTGGGGCTGGAAGAGCAGGCAGGGGCTTACTGGGAGCTCACTCCCAGGGTGTCTCCCAGGGTGGGGCAGGAGGGCCTCCCCAAGAGCCTGGATGGTATTTCCACATGAGATTTATACAGACCCCACAGAGATACTCCTTTATGGGCCAAGCAGCACTCGTTTATATAGATCCTGTAACTATCTGACGAACAGCACTGAGATACTGCCTTGCAAACGTTGTAGTGTGTATGTAAACACTGAATATATACCATATATTTTGTAACCCAGTTTTGGCACGGCTCTTTTTAGGATTCCCAGGCAAGCTGCCCCAGGCCTCTCTCGACCTCTGCGGGGCGCTGTTGTTCCCGCGCTTTTCCAAGCCCACCCCCCCCAACAGGGATGACCCATGAGCAGTGACCAGTGCCCTGGGTGGTGGTGGTGGGGGGTGCTGCAGGGCGCTCGGGTTCTGGTTCGTGGTCTACGGTGCCGTGTGGGTTTGGAGGACCTTCCTTTATCGCCATCGGGTTTAGGAGGACAGGAAGGTGGGGGGAGACGAGGCAGGGCTCTCCTCAGGCCTTGGTGGTCCTTCCTGTGGCCTGAGGGGCTTGCAGAACCCCTCCCCCCTTCTCCCTGCCTCACCAGGTCCATCTGGAGGGGGGCCGAGGCCCACACACATATATATGTAGGTATTTTTTTCTTTTTTCTTTTTTTTTTGCAGGGGGCTGGGGTTGGCCATAAAATTGTAATTGTTTTCTTCTTGTATCCTTATTTTTCTAATTACAGAACAAAACCAAACGTGCTCTTGTAAAATCTTCAAACACTATAGAAATTAACTTAAAAAGTGGAAGAAAGTGCCCTTTAATTTTACCTCATCCACTCTGCTGAGAGAACCATTATTGTTATTATTCAATTATATTCTTCCAAATGTTTTCCAACATACACACTACATTAAAAATAAGATGGGCTCATGCTATAATGGTGTTCTGCTATGGGATCTTTTTCCCCCTTAATAATATGTCTTGGACATTTCACCTCACCCTTACCAGTTGTGTAAATTCTGTTGTAGAGATTACCATGATTTATTTTTCTGTTCCCTAGTGATGGGCGTTTTTTCCCTCAAATTTTCAATGTTTAGAAGAACGCTGACTAGACCCCCTGGCGTATATAACTTTTTGCAGGTGGCTATGTAGGTAGATTCTTAGAAGTAAGTAGGATTCCCCACCTGCTCCCACTCCCAGGTCCTGTGAGTGTCTGCCTGCCCCTGGGAGAGAACCCACTGCCCCACCCCATCCCCACCCTCTTGGTTGCTTCCAAAGGGATGGCAAAGGTTAAGGCGTTTCTCTTCCCAGCCACAGAGAATTGGCCTGAGAAACAGGAGCCTCAAGGCTCATCTGACCTGGGAACATAGTGGGGACCAGATGAACTCTGAGCCAGGTATCCCTCAGCTGCCCTGGACCTCACAAAGTAAGAATAAGAACGTTCCTGACAAAGAAGTGACCAAGAAGCACAGATCAGTGGACTCAGACAGGTAAGCACATTACGGGTCATTCAGAGCTGGGGGTGTCAGGTGGAAGAGCCCAGCCCCCTCCTGGGTCATAGGGTGGGCTTAGCTGTCATCCTTCCCTGCTTTTGAGAGACCCAAAGGCTTGGCCTTGGCTAATGGAGAGTCCAGGGGATTCTCCTGACCCTGATTCCTGGGTCCCCCTTTTCCTGAGCTGTTTATCTTGTGGACAAAATCTTTGCTTCTTTGTGTCCCAGCTTCCCACTCTCAAAACACCTGCTCCTTCCCTTCTCCACTGCAAAGGAAATGATAATTTTGAAAATAATCTATTTGGGCAAAGGGACCAGGTGATAACTCTTCCTTCTGTTTAGGAATGTACTGAGTTAAAGAACAGAGCCCCCACCACCCTATCCTTCCTTGGAACCCAGCTTTCTCCTAAGTTCTCCTTGTCTTTGTTTACTGGAGGGTCTGGGAGTCCAGAAGGGGTGGGGAGGCGGCTCCTCTCGCAGGTGGCTCTGATTAATTGGGCTCCAGTGAGCTCACTCCAGGGACCTGGTGAGCAGTAAAGGAGAATTCTCCCAGAGGTCTTTAAGGTCTTGAGTGGCAGAGGGGCTCTTAGAGATGGGAAGAAAGTCCATGTTGAAAACAGAAGCAAGAGTTAGTAAGAGAGAGGCCAATGGGTGCTTGGGAAGGGAAGGGTAGAGAAGCAGAAAGGTCAAAGAGAAAGAGCAAGGCAGCCTGAAGCCTAATTCTGGATCCTTTAGTGGAATTCCAAGTAGGTTCTAACCCCATTTTCCTAAATCACCTTTCTCTTCCATCTCTTTGCCTTCCTTTTCTGTTAGTCCATACTCCCTCCTTGGGAGTTCCCTGAGGCTGTGACCCAGAGAGAGGGCAGTGGGGAGCTCAGTGGACAAGGGAGCCAAAAAGCAAGCTTTTACCTCCCATTTTACCTAAGAACAAGAGGGCACCAGAGTTGCCATGGCTTTGGGGCTCTCTGAAGACCCTTGGGTCTAGTTCTAGCCAAGGACCCTTCTGTGGGATAAAGAGAACTGTCCATTGCTTCCAAGGCTGGGTTGGGGATTCATCTATTGGGGAATAGATGGGAGGCTTTTATCTATCATCATGGAAAAGTCCCTCTTCCAACCTAAGCAGGTGTTGGAAACCACAGTTGGGGAGGAAGCCCTGGCCAGGAACCAGCCTGGCCACTAACCTGCCCCACACGACCTTGGATAAGACACCCCTTATATAAGGTCTCTTTCCTCACCTGCCTGGAGGATGACAACCTGCCCAGCAGCCTCATGGGGAAGGACTCAAGAAGGTTCTGTTGTGTCTCAAAAAGTACAGTGTCTCATATAAATGTAAAGACTTGAATGATCATTGAGCACGCTATTGGCTGTCCCTGTGAGAAGGGAGGAAAGGTGGAATTGCGGACTCCTCCATTTATAGCTGACTCATCTGGCAGGAGGCTGTTGGTATAACCTTGGTCACTTGGTAACTTTCCTTGAATCATGTAAGTCTCTGGTACAGATAAACTGGCAAAGGCATCCTTAGGGAAGATGCATGTCATCTGGAATACTAAGAGGCTGCAGACCCATTACAGCCCTTCCCCCACGGGAGTTTGATGGCACCAGCTGGGGTCTGGAAATGCAACCCACTCCTTAGCCCCATTTTACAGACTTAACAATCTCTCCAACCTCCTTCAGTGATTCGTAGGCAGAGGAGGGTCCTAATCCAGGAATCCAGGTGCCCAGCCCTCTGCCCCTCCGGCTTTCTCAGTTGGCTCCAAGGAGACCAAGCTTCACTGAGCAGCATCCCCAGACATTAACCCCTGCCTTCCCACAGTGCTCTGGGCAGAGGGTCTTTTTTTAGCCACCTCCACACCATGCCAAGGTGAGGAAGGGAGGCAGGGATGATTGAGTGAGCACCACCTGATCTTCTCTTTAGTTCCGTTCTCCTACACTCTCAATCCCGTGATAAAAACCCTGAACCTGATAAAGACCACCCTACTGGAGGTGCCTGTTCTGAGATGCCAGAACATTCTGGATGCCTATCCAACCAAGACCTTGGAGAAAAAGATCAGATCACCTAGCTTTTGGGGTGGTGGGGAAAGTCTCTGGTGCCACCCAAAGCCTTCAAAGGGGGCTCCCTTTATGCCCGAGGCTGAGCACCAAAGACCCCTGGAAGCCCATGCTGGGGGCCACCCCCAAAGTTTATTCAATCCAGTCCTCAGTTTTTCTGTGAGTCAATATCAAAACCACACACAGACCAGGGGTCCGTCATGGATGCATTTAAGAAGTGCGTCTCCCCACACCCAGGGATGGGGTCACCTAAAGCACCCAGGATTATCATCATGAGGGGATATGTCTGGGGCTGGCACCCCAACTGCGCCCCCTCACGATCTGCTGCTGTGATTGAGAAACCTAAATGCCCATGGAGGATGGAAAATGGGCACAGGAAGCCCAGGGGGTGCTCAGACCCCCAAATACCCTTCTCCCCTCCTGCTCACTGCCAACCAGGCTGGGGAGGCCAAGGGTTTCCCCTCAGAAGCCCCCAAATCGATCCAGTCCCCAGTTGCCAAATGTGAGGCAAGAAATGAGTGGGCTTCTGAGACCTGTGGCTGCAGCAGTTGAAGCCAGGAAGTTTCCTTGAAGAGAAGGGCGGGGAAGATGGCATTTCCTAGCACAGCCTTCCTCTCTGGGAAAGCTCCACCTTACCCAGGATGAGGCTGCAAAAGCAGGTGGGTTCTCTGTCGTCTATGCCAGGGAAGAAAAGTTACTGACAGTTGTCACCAGAGCAGCTAGATGTCTCCCACACTCGAGACCCCGACCCCAGCGGGCGCTGGGGCCAAAACACCGCCTCGGGCAAGGATGTACCCCTGCGTGCATGGAACAGTACCCTTCCCCTCGTCCCACTGCAGGTCCCCTGGGGCTAATGGGCACAGAAGTTGGGAGCTTTACTGACCGTCTGCATCAAAGTGCTTCCAGATTTCCAGGAACTGGGTCGCCGTCAGCTCCGCAAGGTGCAGGTAAGGGGGCTGCTGCTGCGGGCCAGCCATGGCGAGCCGCTCGGAGACCTCAGCCAGCACAGCGCTCTCCCTCCGCGCCGGCTCTGCTCTCGCGCTCATCCCGGTGGTGCGCGCCACGCTGCCTTTATATACAGTCCCGAGGCTGCGCCCGCGCCGCGCTCCAGCAGGGGGCGCGCGGGCCCAGGGAATCGGGGCTGGGTCGCGGCTGGGGCAGGGGCGCCCGAGGGGCTCCGCCCGGGTTCGTGGGGGGCCGGCACACCTGCGCCGAGAGGGCTCCGCGCCTGCCAGGGAAACCCAAAGGCTTTCCGGTGAAACTGGGAGACAGGCTGCCCTTCCCCTCCGTCCCTCCCTCCTCCCACCTCGTTGAGTACAAAGCCACCATGGGGGCCAGCAGTAGCAACGGTGATGATGATGATGATGATGAAATAAGCATTTTACAAGAATTAAGTCCCGGGTCTTCAGAGGTCACCGGGTCTTTCGCATGCCTCCTCTCACCTGAGCCTCCCACAGCAGGAAGAACGGGGACCACATTTCTATTTGAAGCCTGGGGCTTAAAATGGCTGAACGACTTGCCCAGAGCAGCTAGAATTTGAGCTGGACTCTGTCCAGTCGCCGCATGTCCCCTTCAAGTGCCCAGGCCTGGGGAGAAGCCCGGGCAGTACTGGGGGCGCTGCTGGAATCAGTGACCCCCGTGGGAGCATCCAGGTGGGCGTGGACAGGGCCACCTGCTGTCCCCTTGTCTTGTTATCATCCTCCCCCTGGGTGACCGCCTCCACCCCCTGGGGTCCTGCCTCCCCCTGGACATGCTGGGGGTGGGGTGGGATTTTAGATGTTTGACCAGTGGGTGGTAGAATCAGACCCTGGGACACTGGGGATTTGCCTGGTGCAGGGGGCAGAGAATGTCCCGCTGGAGCAAGGAGTGTTGGATGCTGAGAAGACAGAAGCAGCCCTGAGGCCCCCAGGGCAGGACCCATGGCTGGGACCCGGCTCCCTCCCTGCCCCCTGTGGGGCCTGAGCCCTGGGGCGGTCCTGGTCTGGTGGAGCAGCCGCTTCACCCCTCCCTGCCCTCTCTCAGCCATGGGGTTGAGAAATGAATTGATGCTCATTAACATGTGCTTATAAGTGTTAACTGAACTGCCTTCCAAAGGGAGAGCGAAAGGGAAGAAGGTGAGAATCAAAAGGAGGGCGCTAGGGGAGAGGGGATGCCAGGAGGAGACCGAGAAGGGGAAGGTTGTCCCTTCGGGGGAGGGATGAGCCCTGGGTGAGCCTGGAAATTGGAATTCAGAGTGGAGGTTCCAGCACCCCTTGTTCTTTTGCCTAGTGAGATGTGTTTACAGTGGCTTTTTTTGGGAGGAACTGGTTGGGAGAGAAAAAGAATCAAATGGCCGATTGGGGAGGGCAGGAGGCTGCATTGGTGATGCAGTGGTGGCAGGTGTCCTGGTTCTGTCTTGCTCTGGTTTGGGGACACCTTCTTCCTGCCTCTAGGGAGGCAGGACGGCTCAGTGGTTAAGAGCAGCTCCTCAGGAAACAACCAGGCTGCTCGGGTTCAGATCCGAGCAGCTCTGTGACCTTGGGCAAATTATGTAACCTGCCTGTACCTCAGTTTTCTGTTCTGCAAAATGGGAACATACTTACCTTGTAGACTTGTTCTGAGGATTAAGTGAAATAGTGGTGCTCTCTCATTTCATGCTCCTCTGGGCTCCTAATGGAGCCAGTGATCAGCAGTTGGCTTGGCAGGAAATTCCTTGGCCAGTGTCCCTCCCCGGGGGTAGCTCATGGCTCCTGGATGGGTTGACCCCAGAGGGAGACCACGAGCGGATTGCCAAGACAGATGCTGCCTCCAGGATGCAGGCTCTTAGCTACTAGTAAGGGCCAGGCCAGCCCCTTCCAGCTCTGACATCTGCCATCAGGCTTCTCTGATCCACCTCCTGTCCCTGTCCCCACCCCTGGTCTGAGGGATGTGAGAGCTCATCCCTGGCTCTCAGAGACCTAAGCCGGCATCCCCTTGCTGCTCTGGCTTTCCTGGTGAGGAAAAGAGAGTGAGACTCCTGCTTTCTACTTTCCAGAGCTGCCCGCTTGACTAGGTATGACTGCAGGATGGCCGCAGTGTCCTCCAAACTGTGCATTAGGAGAATCCTGCACCATTTATTTTGCATACATGGTTGGAGTCTCTTTCTGGGCAGCCCTTTCCTGGTTCTCCCAGACATGGGTGCAGGGGGAGTGAAGAACTCAAGCAATCTCTTTGTCCTTTGTCCTCCTGCTGTCTTGCAGAAGCAAGGCCTGCTGTGAATCAGTCAGACATGGGTTTGAAACTCACCGACTTGGGAGGCCTTGGACCAGATATTCAACCTCTTGGAGATATTCAAACTCTTGAATCTTAGTAAACTGAAGTAATATAGTTACTTCCCAAAGTCAATGTAGACACCAAAAATCAATCAAAGGGTTAGTTAGCAAAAAGCCTGGCAGTGGTATTTGAGTAAAAGACAGTTTGATTGAAAGATAGTTATTATTAATATGGAATGTTGTTAGAAGGATGTGTTCTTGTTGTTCTGAAATGGTGGCACCTGGAAACAAACAGGACTAATTACCCTCTTGTAAAACTAGTCCTCCAGGAGCCAGACACCTGTCTGCTTGCTTTGCTGAGCTTGCCTGGCCTTCTAACCCCTGCATGGACTATAAAAAGACAGGACTGGGTAGGAGAGAGACAGAGGAGTTAGCCTTTGGGGGTTGCATCTGTGGCTCTTCTGAGGCCAAGTTTTGTTGGGGGAACCTGCAGAACACCTCTCGAGGTCAAGGGGGATGCCCATGGTAAGGGGACAGCATGGCACCCACCTGTTCCTTGAGGGGACTGGGGTGAGCAGAATTCTTGAGTTTGCGGCTATGCATGTGGACAGAACTGGCTCTTGGTTTTGACTTAGAGCTGGCTGAAGGCTGGTGAAGCAGATTTGTGCTGGTGAGGCTTGAAGACACTGTGCTGTGCTGTGTCTAGAAGGAAGATGGGGCAATCCCACCTCATTCTAGTTCTCTGGAGCCCTTGGAGGATGCTGTAGTTCCTGGGGAAGGTGTGTGGAGTTCAAAGGCGGAGCAGAAGGTGCTGGTCGGTCCTGGGTATTGAAGGATGCTAGTGTGGAGCTGAAAACCGCTCCAAGGAAACCTTTGCATCACTAAGTGGGGAGACCCTGGAATTCCCTGGAGACCGACCTGCAGTAACTAGAACGAGGGATGTGCCTGCCACCCACGATGACCAGATAGGTAAAAAGATCTCCTCTTCCTCATTTCTTCTCCCGTCACTCCCCCTCAAAGGGAGGGGATGTCTCAGATGTTTCAGAGCTGGCTACACACACACACACACACACACACCAGCCCCATACATAGCCCTGGAGCCAAGCCCCTCATCCAATTTGCAGTGGAGTTTTAAATTGGACCACACCAAGTTTAAATGACAACGCAAGAGGGAAAACATGGATTCAGATCAAGAAATCATTAAGGGCTGGAAAGAGAGATTCAGTGAACAAATTTTAAAGCAGTGATGGTAAAAGCAAAACTCTTATGTTTATATCTCAATATCTCCTGTAATTATTTTTGAATGTCTAAGGTTCTGCTACTCTTCCAGGCCTCCCTCTCCCATGGTGATGGCAACAGTGATGACGATTCCTTTAGACGCTTTTAAAGAAGGCTTTAGTGTGTCTTACCTTGTCTGGGCTTCACAACTAGCCATCAGGTGTGCAATGCAAGAAATGGGCCCCTTTTAAAGATGAGGAAACTGAGGCTTAGGGAGATTAATGCCCAACCCAAGACCTGGCATGGTGGGATATCAAGAACACTTTGGATTCTCCAGTTTCCTTTGTATAGAGAGTCCCTGTGGATGCCAAACCCCTGGGCAATACATATAAAGTTCTTCCCAGATCCTGGCTGCCAGAACCATGGGGCCCTCCCAGTGGTAAGGAATGATGCAGTGTCCACTGTTTCCAGGACACTCACAGGTTCAGCTGCTTGCAGGCTTTTCCTTCCCCCAGAAAGGGCCATCTTTCCCATGCCTACCCACTAGCTGCATCCTGAGTACTGTCAACCAAACCGAGAACTGATGAGGACACTTGCCACTTGCTCTCTGCCCCAGGCAACTGCCCTCAACCTGAGAATTGCTCCCCCAGGAAGCAAGCGAAGCCTGGTGACCATGAGATGGGGAGATGCAAACTCACCAGGCTGACAAACAACTTTCCAGCCAGCACCCACTGGGCACGGTAATTGGCAGAGCTCCTCAGAGCACCTGGTGTTATTTTGGAGCACATCAAAGAAAAAATCAGAAGCCTGACCCGGTTCTTCCCTTGGCCTGGACGTGTTTCTTCTGGATATTGCTTCTTTGGTCTTCATAATGGTCAGGTTCAGCTACCAGGGGTGCCGGGGAGCTGGCCTTGCCTCCCAGAAAGGAGGATGAAAGAGATGCAGGAGCCCGGCAGTTTCTATGGAAACGGATTGAGGTGGGGGGAAGAGAGAGAGTCCAGAGGAACCCAGAGGTAGGAGCAGGACTTTTGAGTAACTCAGTCTGAAGCTTGATAATCTGTGGACTAAATACCTTCCTCTGTACAAAGGCTTTGGGTCACAGGAGATGGCAATAGGCAGTAGAATATCAGTGGCTGGGATCGTGCAGTGACAGCCCCCACATCCTCCCAGCAGGTAGGGAAGCAGGGGGCTAAGGGCTCAGGTTTCTGAATCCCACAGGCCCTGCTCAGTTCCCAACTCCACAATTTATTGGCATTGCTGCCACATGCTGTCTTTGACCCTGGGCAAGGAGCCTGTCTTCTCTGAGCTTTGATTTCCTCCTTGATAAAATGGGAATAATTCCAGGAACCTTCATGTAGCTTTTGTGAGACGTAAGAGAGGTGATGCCTGTAACGTGTGGCACTGGTCCTGGAATGGGATCAGCCCTCAAATGTTGTCACGAAACATGAGAAGCCAGAAAGCAAGTAGGGGAAAGTCAGATTCAATCGTTACAGTCACAGCGATTGGTTCAGGGACATGTGTGTGATGAATTCCCTCTACTGAGCGAGTTTGTATCACCAAATATGAAGGAGCCACTGGAAGGGACTCCCTTATTTCTTGCAGGCAGTCTGGTATGAAGCCTTGAGGTCTGGAATTGCATGACCATCTCAGCACCCTGAGTGACAAGTCAGAGATGGAGGAGGGCACACAGGAGACAGGATGAAGGTGACCTTGCCAAAGACAGGGCAGAGAGGCTGCAAGAAACCAGGTCAGAGGTGACAGCCTATGAACTTCTGGATCAAGCCGAGCCTGAATACCTTTATACTTTTTAATTACATGAGTCCATGCATACCCATCGGTGGTGAAGCCTGTTTAAGTTGAGTTTTCTTTCATTGGCAACCCAAAAAAGGCCTAGATAATAGTCCAAGAAGGGCACAATTGTCCTCATGGGAGCTGTAAATGGGAAACCTTTTCAAGGAACCAAAGCTTCTTTCTCCCTTTTTCTCTCAGGACAGCAGGACTGCACTCATAAATTCTGACTCCATCTGCATGGCCCCTCCCTTTTCTTCTCTCCCTACCAGCAGACATCCTTACCACCTTGCCTTTCCCTGACCTACCGTAATCTCCCCAGCCTCAGCTTGTCCTCAAGACTCTGTAGCTTCTATTTTCCCCAGCAGCCTTGGCCTCTCTGTCCCCCTATTTAAATTCCCAAGAGAGAAATCTGATTGCTTCGGTTCATCTGTTTATGCCAGGCCATTCAAATCGTAGGCTGCTGTCCAGCCGGGCAGGGACACCTAGGGGCAGACCCTCACCCCTTGCTCCAGTCGGCTGTGGCTGGTGGCACGGGCTGAGCGGATGGTGGGTGCGTGAAGCACAGTCAGCCTGTGAGCCCACATGCAAGAGGGAGAGACTGGGGAGGGGGTGTCATCCAGAACAGGGGTCGGCAAGCTTTTTCTGTAACGGGCCAGATAGAAAATAGTTTTGTCTCTGCAGGCTGTACTGTGCCTGCCGCAACTTCTCAACTCTGCCCTTGTACTGTGGAAGCAACCACTGACGAAATGTAAACGAACGAACTTGGCTCAGTTTCAGTAAATCCTTATTTACAAAAGCACACAGTGCGCCAGATTTGCCCTGTGGGACATAGCTTGCCACCCCCTGATCTAGTAGGATGGATTCTAGGCTCTCTCTAACCTCTCCAAGCCTCAGTTTCTTCTTCCATGAAATGCAGGTGCTCATTGAACCTATGAGAAGGATTGTTGTGATGATTAAATAAAAGGATGCATGTAAATTACCACAGTGGCTGGCACAGAGTAGATAAGCATTGGCTGCTGGGATTCTCTTCGCTGTTGGGCTGGAACTCTGCTTCACCGTGGGTTTGCTCTGTGAACCTAGGACAACCTCTTCTCTGAACCAGAGGCTGAGCACCACCTCTCCATGGGGTGAGACAAGGATCACTAAAGAAAGGGGGTGGAGAGTTAGAGAAAGATAAGTCTCAGGTTAGGAGGACACAGGGAAATGTAGCTGCAGAAATATCCACACCTGCAGTAAGAGGCTGGCTTGGTCACTGCTCGGCCCTGGCAGGGCTCCCTAGGCCCGCTTTGCAAACAAACCTGCTCCATTTCCTGCTGGAACAGCACCTTCTGGTGGCCAGAAATTTGGATCCTTTCACCAAGGATGGGAAAAAGTTCCCTGGAGGGACAGTGTCCCACTTCTAGGATTCCTCAAGATGCAACAGGGACATTGGAATGAGGCACCAAAAGGTAATGGCTGTGTTTCATTCATTCATTCAAAATTTTATTTATTCATGTTGTGAAAAATATTTATTAACCATCTACTTTGTTCTGGGCACTGTGCTAATCTCTGGGAATTCAATGGTCAGCAAAACAGAAGTAGTCCCTACCCCCAGGAGTTTAACATCTCTTGGGGGAGACAGATATTAATCAAACCACACAATGGAATATTTAAGTGCAAACTGGGTGTACAACAGTGGTCTGGCCTTCTCTAACCTTCCTGAGGTTTGGGGAGGCCTTCCTGCGGGTGAATTAGCCAGGGGAGGGAGGTGGTGAGTGAGCCAGGGATTTAAACCCCAGGAGCAAAAGTGCCTTGGTGGAAGGACTGTGACAATTGTGTGACTGGAGCACAGAAAGGATGGGTGTCAGGAGTTGAGCTGTATCCCCCCAAAAGATATGCTGTCATCCTAACTCCTGGTATCTCAGAATGTGACCTTGTTTGGAAATAGAGTCATTGCAGATGTAGTTAGTTGTTAAGATGAGGTCGCACTGAAATAGGGTGGGCCCTTAATCCAGTATGGCCGGTCCTTCTGGGAACTTCTAGGGAAGTTCTAGAGACTGCATCCGCCCTTACAGAGGGCACCAGATTCCGCTGCTCTGGATCCCTGTTCCATCTTTGAGTAGCAGGTCTTAAGAAGAGCTACTTTCTTTATTGGTTAGTCTAGTGGCTCAGGACTTGAAGAACAAAACCATGGATGCTTTCAAAGTTGGAACTACTTCTGTTTTGCTAACCATTGAATTCCCAGCGATTAGTACAGTGCCCAGAACAAAGTAGATGGTTAATAAATATTTTTGATGCTTCTAGGAGGAGAATCAGAGAGAGAGACACACGGGAGAACGTAGAGATGGGAGCAGAGGCTGCAGGATGCAGCCACAAGCCGTGGGCACCAAGGATTGCCAGCAACCCCCAGAATCTGGGGGAGTCAAGGAAGGTCCTTTCCTAGAGCCACTGCCGACACCTCGAGTTTGCACTTCAGGCCTCCAGAACTGTGAGAGAGTTTTAAGCCACCCAATTTGTGGTCGTTTGTTTTGGCCATCCTAGGAGACTGATACACTGGGGATGATCCTGAAGAGGAGAGCAAGGCCAGATCTCTCTGGGTAGCCATCGGAGGGTTTTCAGCAGGGAGCGATGTGATCAGAATTGCCTTTTTAAAGGATCCCCTGGTCTCTGTGTG
>PVKY010003112.1:0-22794 GCA_004027775.1 Bradypus variegatus | reverse complement strand
CAGACCTTTTTAAAATGTCCTTCTCACATATTGTGCCTTGCAACCTCCCCTCTGTCCTCATCACCACCTATCAAGCACCCAGCCTTGGGACCATGAGAGACAGGCAACATGTCTCAGGGAAAAGGAAGGAACAAACATTAATCTTAAAGGTGAATCACAGTTGGAAGGGAGGAAAGAAAATTATAGAAAATAGAGGGAAAACCCAGAGGAAAAAGAGGGCCAAGAGGTACGTTATGTGGGAGCAGGTCCAGAAAAGAGCCTGGAGACAAGGCAAAGTGGGAATACATGCAGGCTGAGGAGATGTAGGGGTGAGGGTGGGGGTTAAATCTTCAGAGTTCTGGGAGATGGGGTATTAGAAAGATTTGTTGTCAAATGTAAACAATATGTAGGTAGACTATGGCAAGGGGACAACTCTAGGATCCACTGTAGGTCAGGGATGTGGCTGAGTCACAGTAGGCCTTTGCATGGTCATAGGCTCAGAAATGGGACCAGAGGGTGGAGATGGGGACTCAGGAAAGGACCAGAGATGGAATGACATTCAAGAGAGTCCTGGACAGGGGGAAGCTGACCCAAAGATGATGGGTGGGGAAGGAAGGAATTCATTCATTCAATTCACACATATTTAAGGTGCCTCTGGTGTGCCTGGCCCTGTGCTGGGTCCTGGAGATACAGCAGTGACCAAGACACAGTCCTGCCCTTGAGAGGCTTAGGAGGTGGACACTTACCCAACCCCAGAAAGAAGGCGGCAGAAGAGGAAAGTGCCATAACCCTGGACGAAAGATGAGAAAAAGGCGAAGACACTGTTGACTGAGAGCGAGATGAGCAGACACTGTCTCCGACCCAGCCGGTCAGCCAGACCCCCCCAGAGGAAGGCTCCCACCATCATGCCCAGGTACACAATGAGACCTGAAAGGAGGAAGAGTCAAAAGGGCTATGAGCAGACACACTTCAGTTCTCCCACCTGCTGGGCATTAAGTGAGCTGAAACTGCAGCAGAGTGGATCAGAAATCTGAAGGACCATCCAGAAGCTAAATCTATCCAGAGATGAGAGCAAGTGACAGCGGTTGGAATTGTGTAATCAAAGATGGAAGGCCTTCTCTGTGAGTCAAGGGTTCAAAGGCAGGAATGCAGAAATAACAGAACCCCAAAACCCAAACACCTCCTCTTTCTGTGGGCCTATCTCTGTCACGTGTGTGTACGCACAAATATACAACACCTCCATCCCTCATTCACCTGGAATGACTGGCTCTGCCTGAAGTCTCAGACCTTCCTAGGGTCCTCTGCTGATTCCCCCAAGGAGGAGGAGGTCTCTCTTATGTTTTTTGGGGAAAAGGCTCCAATCCCCTCAATCCTCACATAGCCTGTCAATAAATGCCCCACAAATCCATCCTTTATTCCTTCTAGTCCCAATACTTCTGATCTTCAAATTCCAGTTATTACTTCCTTCATAAAATCAGAGTTGGAATTGATCTTAGAGATCATCTACTCCAAACTCTGCATTTTACCAAAGCTCAAGCCAAGTCCCAGGGAGAAGGGAACTGTCCAAGATTCCATGGCAACATGGTGGCAGAACAAGGCCTAGATCCTTTCTCAATGAGTCTAGGGGGTTCTCTCCTTCAGAGTCCTCAGCAGAAAGAGCTATCAGGGACCATTCATTGGCCCCTGAGCCCTTCCAGGGGTAGAGTGAGAGCAACTATCTCCAGCTTCCCTGGCTGAAAGCGCAGGATTCATTCCCTAGTACCACCACCCCAAAATGACCCTCCCCATTTAAGCAGGGCATTGGGATATTGCCTTCTTATTTGCCCAACAAGAGAAAGGGGACAGAATAACAGGAGGGAAGACTAAGAAGAAACAATAAATGGTGGCGCATCCATCGCCTGCGGAACTAAGCAGACTACCTCCCAACCACTAGCCTAAGCCCCAGCCCAGTTGCTCTCTCCATTCTTTCAAAACATCACTGCGCCCCAACCCCAATAAGAGAGGGTGTGTAAGGGGAGAATGTTGGGGGAAACCCTGAGCCTTCTGAGGACATCTTGGGAGAAGAGTTCTAAGGCATCCTTTAGTGAGGACAGAGGCACTTCTCAGGAAGGGTTATTCCAGAGTTTGGGGCAGAACAGGGCTTGAGCTCCCCAATGTGTCTCACCCAGCATGCCCTTGTTGGAGTCAGACAGGCACATGTCCTTCTCAGCACTGGGAAGCACGAAGCCTACCACGAAGATCTCAACACCATCGGCCATCAGCGCCAAACCAAGCACAAAATAGAGTGTCCACTGGAAGCGGCCATGGCCACACTCCCGAAGGATGGCCTCATACTGCTGGGCCAGTTCTTCTCTCTCTTTCCGCCGTTGTGCCTCCCCCCTGCCTCCAGGAGGACCCTCCACATCACCCAAGCCCCCTCTCACTCCAGCCAGGGGGGCCCCATCTGCCATCCGCTCGCCTTTGCCCCCAGACTCTGCCCGGGGGATGCCCTGATATTCTCCCTCATAGATCTCATCATCCTCATCATGGCCCTCGGTGGCATCACTGGATGCGCCACCTTCCTCTTCATCCTGGGCCCCTTCCCCACGGTAATAGCCATCAGCAGGGGCAGGGAAATCATCATCATCATCATCCTCTTCAAAACGAGAGTAGGATCTGCGGGAATATTCGTCCTGGACTCTGTCCAGGCCCTTCACCACCTTCTTGGCTGCATGCTTCTTGACTTCCTTGGCAATATCTTTGGCCCCACGGATGAAAGCTGCCCGGTCTCGGAAGCCTTCTTCCATGATGGTGCTTTAGGGACACGTCACCAGATCTCTCCTGCTTCTTATTTGGACTCAAGGACTCGTGGGGTCAGGAAGACCCTGCTCCCTGGCTACGTAGATCAAATGTGTTGATGTATCTTTGGGCACAGAAAAGAGGAAATAGGACCTGGTCAGTGAGTGTCTATGAGAAGAAAGGAGGAACTTTGGCCTAAACCCAGTTCACCTGGGTGGACAGGGAAAGGAGAGGGGTTATGGGGGAATGGGAAAGGGAGGGGGAGCCAGGTTGGTGAGGCTAAGCTGGAGAGCCAGGATAACTCAGGAAGGGCTGTCCACGTCTCTTCCAGGAGCCTCTGGAGACCTAGAAAAAAATAAGAGGGAGAAAAAAAGTTGTGAAGCCTAAGATGATGATGATGGTTAGTCTAGAGCCCCTCTCCACCTAGAGCCACATCCGGATCATATGGTGTGGATATGGTCTCCTTACTTAAGGTCCCCACTCAGTGAAAAGGGATGACTATCTGGGCTAGCTCTATTACTCAAGGTTTAAGTCCCCTCCCCTTACTTTGACCTTGGACCCCAGGACCATGGGATCGGCTCAGAAGTGGTGGTCCATCTACCCAAAGCCCTCCCACCCCACATCAAGTTCAGACCCCTTGCTTTATCCCAACTTGCAAAGAACAAAACAGGAAATGTAAGAAATCAGAATTCTGTACTCTATTCTAGTAGGGTTCCTTATTTGGGGTAGAACCTGTGGAGAATGTATATAAGGAAGAGCAAATCCTCTAACCTGTTGCCTTCAGCCCATTGATGGGCCTCCCATCTTTCATCAGGTTCTATGTTGATGGGCCCCACAAGAAGGGGTTGTTTTTCCTAGCATACCCCAGTGAATAAAAGCTCAGCTTCCAGGGTCAGATATAGTAGTTACTAACTGAGTGACTAAGGGCATGTTTCTGAACCTCCAAATTTCAATTTCCCCTTATTTAAAAAGGAGAAAGTAAAGATTAAATGAGATAGCGTGTATCATAGTGTCTGGCACATAAAACATGATCAATCAATATTAGCACTTACTCTTTGTAGTGATAGCAATATAATTAGATGCCCTATATTCCATCACAAGGCCCAAAACCAAAAGCCATCCTGAATGCTCTTTGGAAGCAGCAGCACAACTGTGTACCAGCAAGGAGAAATCTAAGTTGAAATCCCAGCTCTGCCACTTACTGATCTTGGAAAAGTTACTTAACCTCCTTAAGCCTTATGTCCTTATATTTAAATAGGGGATAATAATCCCTATTTCTCCAAATCAATTTAAGAATTTAATATCACAGTAGATAAGTCTAAAAATGCTAGTTTCCTATTAGATTGAAAGATGTAAAAGAAGCAGGAAGCAGCAAGGCACAAGCAAGGAGTCATACTTGAATGCTGTTGCCCAGTATCCTCCCAAAACAGATTCTCAAGACCCCTCTGTTCAAACTAATTCCAGCAGCTGGGCTTGCATTATCTCCCTCCAGACAAACAAGGGAAGGCCCGAAAAAAGGAGACCTGGCACCTGATTAGAATGGAGAAGGGAGCAAATTAAAAACTAAAAACAAAGTGATACTGACTGCTGCCACCTTCCTTCAGTACACCACACATGGGCTCCCTTTCCCTGGTAAGGGTGGGAATGAAAATGACTAATAAACCCATATGTTTCCAATATGAGGGTATAAGGTCTGGAGTGGCACCTCATTCCTCCAAGGCTTCCTTCTCAATCCCCCTTAATCCTTTCTACTCCTCCTCTAAAAGCCAAGGAAAAAGGAGTCCACAAATAGCGCACTGCGTAGGAAGCTGATGTAGAATGAAGGGGACCCGGGGCCTCCCCACAAAGAAAGACATCCTCGGGGAGGGGGGCAGGCATAAGAGAAGCCCCCTCTTCCTTCATAGAGGCAGAGGGAGCAGGACTAGATTCTAAACAGAGATCATCCCCATAAAAATGTCCTTCCTCCTTCTGCTCCCACCCATCCAGGGCCTTCATTAAATGTGTCACGCACGTACACACACATAGCCCTGGCAGAGGGGGGTACGTAATGAATGCTGTGTGGTTCAGAAAGGCACTGGCAAGCAGGAGAGATATGGGCAGTGGACCACAGTAACCAGAAGCAATGGCCCCTATGTTACCTTCTTTTCTTCATGGTTCAAGGTTCAAACCAACACCCCCAACCCCCTCCGTGAAACAGAGGAAACTGGAATCCCCTCAGCACATGGTGATTTGCTGTCCTCGCCTTTCTTCTTCCCTTCTTTCCCAACCAGAATCTCACCCCAAATCCTGAAGGAGGTAGATGAACCCCACCAAGAGCCATACCCTATGAACGTTTAACACTGTTTACACCTGAGAGGTATATCCAGGGGAGAGACAGCAGGATATAATCGCTCAACAGCCAGCTTCCCCAGGGCCAACAGGCCCAGGAGGTCAGGAGGGAGAGAAAGAAGAAAAATTCCTTGAGCTGGTGAGGAAGTGGTGCTATTTTTAGCCCCAAAAGCAGCACAGGGTGGCTAAGCCTGTGAGAAAGAGACAAGATTTGGAGAGGTCGAGGTTAAAGGAGACAAGATTCAGGGTTACACAGCCCTTTAAGCCTGGCTGGCTTCACCTGAGCGGAAAAATGTGCCCAGGAGGGATTCTGCAGAGGTTGAAGGTCGGGGGGGACTCCTGAGCAAATGCTTCCTTTCAGGGTCACTAGCTCAGTCCTTAATGAATCCAGGAGACACCCCCCACCCCCCAAATCAAAACCCCTGGCTTTGGTGGCTGCCTAGATCCCCACCCCACCCTAGCCCAGGTAACAAGGTCATTAGGAAGCTATCACTTAAAGCCTCTGTGGGGGTGGGGGGGGTGGCAGAATTGGGGAAGAGGTGCTAGAGCACCCTTCCTTATTTTAGCTGGGTGATGGAGCCTCAGCCCTCAGCCCAAGACCACCAAGGCTGCACCTCTGTCCCTCCCCACATCCTGTCCTAGGGTTAGGGAGATGGGAACATCCATAGTTCTGAGGGCAAAAAATGAAGGTGTCAGCTGAGAATGCACATAGAGGAATAGAGAGAGACAAGACAGGCAGGGACACGCAGAGAGAGACACCTCATGCACAGCATAGGGGCAGCCCCTGCCAGCATTTGCAGAGACTCCCTCCCCATCTCACTACTGCTCTGGCATAAGAGAAGAGCCCTTAGAATTGACTAAATAACTTCTCTGAGCATTTCCACCTGACCTGTGGTCCTGCTGCTAGACAAGTGCCCATCATCACTCAATACCCCCTACCCCCACCTCAGAGCAACTGCCTCCAGCCCCCAATCCATATCTTTGACCATCGCTACCCACACAGTATAGCCGCTATTCTTCATTCCCCTTCCCTCCGTTGTTCATCTACCCCTCCTCCCTGCCCTTCCCTACCCCCACCCCCCAATCCAAGCTAGCCAACTGGGGCAGCAACCATTCCTGGCCCCAGCCAAGGTCATTTATCATTCATCTTGGCGGGGGTAGGGGTTGGGGAGGGGGTAGGGGACGTCAAGGTGAAGGGGGATTGGAGTTTGAGGGAACCCTATACCACCTAACAACCCCCACCCAGTTAATCAGAAAACAGTAGTGGGGGCTTGGCTGTGGTAGAGAAAAACATCCCTCCTCCCCCTTCACCAAAAAAAATATATATATATATATATATATAATTTTGTCATAATTTTGTGTTTTTTATGTGTATATATATATATCCATCCTAAATACCACAGCAACGGAAAAATATGTCCATACCCAAACCACTACCAACATCCCTCACCCCTAGAACGGATACGGTCACCCTCCCCACAAGCAAAGCATCGGAGGATAAAAAAATGTCTGCAAGGCAGGATGCTTCTCCCAGGGATGGGGTGGAGGTGAGAGATTGAGCGAGGATTCTCACCTGGGCTGGGTCCCCCGTGTAAGGAAGTCCCGGGTGAGGGCGGGGGTCCCGGCCGCCGGGTTCAGGCGGCAGCGGCGACTGCTTCGGGTACCAGGGGAAGCGGCAATGCAGACCTGCCCCCCCCCCCACCAACTCACACTCCGGCCCCGCCTCCCCGCGACTGAGCATCGGGAGAGACCATTGTTGCGGGGTGGGGGGAAGTCCTCTGGATACAGGGAGAAATGATGAAGGGGCTTGGAGGGGTTTGTCACAGGTATGGCAGGACCCACGAATTTCAGGGGGGCTTTGGTGGCCTTCGAAACACCTGTCTTCCCTTTCTCCACTGCTCCCCAGCCAAACTCCTTTCCTACAACCCTCTCCCAAATTCAAAGAGTTGAGACTCCAAGTTTACCTGGCTATTTTAAAGAAAGCAGGGATAACAAAGTGTGGTTTTTATCCGGATCTGCAAGAGACAGACTTCTGGGTCCCTGCCATCTCTTTCCTCAAGAAACAGACCGTATTATTTATTTAGACTGCAGACCTCCCCTTCCTCTTCCAGTCAGTTGGTGGCAGCAGAGGTGAGTACTGAAGCTGAGGGGGTTTTACTGGCCTAATCAACTGGACATCTCCCCTTTCATGAATTTGCTCCAACACACAAAAAGGGGTTCCCTCAAAACCCATTCCCCCTTTTCTTTTTCTACAACCCCCCCCCCCCATATACACACACTCATGCACACATGCTTGCATTTCCAGGGCAAACAGAAATGGTGTCAGTTCTTTCCTTACATCTTTGCTTTGCTTTGCAAGGGCTCAGAGATTCAAGACATAACACTTGTGACACTTAGTGACCATCCCCATCTGAAGGATGAGGGATATGTGGTGATTTGGGGATGGACGAATTGAATGTGTCCACCAATTCCAGGCAAGGACTTAGGATATTCTTGATGGAGCACTGACATGGGTCCTCATTCCTGACTAAAGCTAGTCTTGGTCAGGTTCTGTGTGGGCTCTTGGTCAAGTTCGCTGTCTTTCTGAACCTCAGTTTCCTCATCACAAAATGAGGCACTTGACTAGATGCTGCATGAGGTCGCTTTCAGATCTAATAGAGTATGTGGAAATTTCAGAATGCTGGGGTATGTTACCTGGAGAAGGCTGGTAGGCTGTGGCCCAAGAGACTTCAGAGGTGGCATTTTCAGTGTTGAATTTACCATGGATGGGTATGGGCTTGGGCTTTGTAGGCTCCAAAGCTGGATCTTGAGAATACTCATTTATGCTAGCAAAGTTCACAAATTTTTGAAATATAAAGTCAGTATATACTTAATGCATAAGTATTAATTTACCATGAGAAATCTGTCCTTCAGACTGAAAACTCATGTCTGCATGTCCAGCACATTCTCTCCCTGAAGCCAAATCAGAATCATAATATCAATGTGTAAATGTAAAATGATATAATAGAACAGGAGGATTTGTATCTTTAATGGCATCTGGCCATCCCCAATAAAGAGTCATGCCAATGGGTCCAAAAAACTCTTCTTGGCTACAAATATCTGCTCCCATCTCTAAGCAATGAGCCTCCTTGCCAATGCTCCTCGACTACTCTAAATCTGTTGGCTAAAAGCACTCTTTCCAGGATGGCACCTGGAATGGCTCTCCCCACATGGACCTCAGGGACTCTCCCTTTACTAGACCTTCACTGCTGACCCCACTTTAGGTTGACACATCCTTTATTAAATATATTAATATTTTCAATTAGGTTATAGCCAAGTCCTGCTGGCAGGGAGCCATTTCTTCTCTTGAGGGTGACTTTTGCAAACTCTACACTGATCCATTACTTGCTAAAATAGAAATCTTGTACTTTGAGAAGGCAAGCTTATATATTTTTTCTTTATAAGTTATGAGGGAAGATTTCATTGTTTTTGCCAGTTGCCTCTGCTCCATCTACCTCACCAGTCACTCTTGCATAGTCTCCTTTACTGGGTCCATTAATTAACATTGGAATTCTTAGGGGCTCATTCCTGGGCCCTTCTCCCCATCTGTCTTCCACTCTCCTTGGTCATCTGAGACAGTTCCACAGATTTTTATCTGTGGATTCCCACTTTATATCTCCAGTCCAAACCTTTATTCTGAGCCCCAAACCCAAAATCTCCCTCTGTCCATTCAACATCACCAGTTGGATATGTAATAAGCATCTCAAACTTAACAGGTCCCAAAGAAAATTTCTGACCCAGCTTTTCCTCATTTCTTCACCAAAGTGTTTAGGCCCCAAACCATGGAGTTATCCTTGATTCTCTCATCCCAATATCATCAATACTTGTCAGTCCTATCTTCAAAATATATTCTGAATATACCACTTCTCACCATCTCCATCACTGCCACCTGGACCAAACCACCATCGTCTCCCTCCTTAACTACTGCAACAGCCTCTTAACTGATTTTCCCACTTCCCATCTTGTTCACCTACTACGCTTTAGTCTCAGCAGTCGAGGTGATATTCTAAAAACAAATCAGTTCTGATCCAGCAAATCCTCTCCCACCCATATACTCAACAGAAGTGAGTGCAAATGTCCTACAGAAATGGCAAAAAAAAAAAGTATGTTTAAAGCAACCTTATTCATAATAGTCAAAAATTTCAAATGTACATCATCCAGACATTGGTTAAACATATAGCAATTTTTAAGAAAATGAACTATCACTCACGCAACTACATAAAAAAGATCTGACAAAATATTGAACAAAATAAGCCAGACAAAAAAGAGTACATGCTGTTTATTTCCATTTATATGAAGTTGAAGAAAAAGCAATCTACAATGCTAGAGAAAATAGTGATTACCTCTGGGAGATGGACACTGACTGTGAAGGGGAACAAGGGAGCCTTCTGGGTGCTAAAAATGTGCTATATCTTGCTCAGGTTGATGGTCGCAGAGGTGTTTACATATGTAAAAATCCTCTTAAGAGCTGTGTATTTTTTTTTTTAAGTTTTAATCTGATTTTATCACCCCCCTTACTTCATATCCTCCAGTGGCTACCCATTATACTAAGAATTAAATCCAAACTTCTTGCCAAGGCCTAAAAGGCCCCATGTGATCTCCCCTGCCTACTTCTTCAACTCTTCCCTGCAATTCTCAGTGCCTTCAACTCTGCTTCAGCCTCACTGGTCTCCCTGCTGAGCCTCCTACATGCCAAGCACAGACCCTTCAGAAGACCTTGACACTGCAGGCCTGCTGCCAGCAACTCCTTTCTCCTGAATGTTTACTTTATCATTCAGGTTTCTACTCAAAAGTCACCTCCTTAGACCTCCCTGTCTAAAAAGGCCTCATCACACACGTATACCATGTGCTATCCTAATACTCTGCCTTACTTTTCTCCTTTCAACATATCCCCATCTAAAGTATTTTTAAATTTTATTTGTTTATTTTTTTGTCTTCTCCTACTAGATTGTTAGTTCTAAGGGAGCATCTGTCATAGTTACTACTATATCCCCAGTGCCCATGCTCTTAAATGCTAATGAAGGATTATTCCAAATAAATTAAAATATTACCTTCAGTGCATATAATAAATTTCTCCTTCCCCAACTAAATATGTGTTGAACTAATAGTTAAGGAAACCTGCGTGAAAGAATATAAATTAATTGCTGGCTGAGGGTTGCCCCTTTTTTGGTCTAGCTTTATTCCTATTCCGCAGACTCAGTTCCTCTCCACAAATGGTTTGTAATGGGTTGTGGTGGGGATGAGACCATATAGCTAAGGAGCTGACAATTGAGTATATGGGAATGATGGTTTCTGTCTTCAGAATTTTACCATGTCCTAGTCACTTTGTCTGACCACTTTAACTCATATAATCTCCTTGTTAACCCTATAAAATGTAGAACCCATTTTACAGATGATGAAACTGAAGCATAGAATGGTTAAGTAACTTTATATAATCATACAGCTTGGAAGTGGCAAAACTGTGATTTGAACCCAGGCAGTATAAGATCTAGAGCCCTGAGTTCTGACAAAATTATATATCCATGTAACCACCCTCTCTAAAGAAAATTTCCATGACTCCAAAAGTTTCCTTGTACCCTCTGCAGTCAATCCCCCACATCCCTGGCAATCGCTGATCTGCTTTCTGTCATTATAGATGAGGTTTGTGTTCTCTGTGTTTGTCTATATACTGTATATGTCTGTCTTTTCATGTAAGTAAAATGATACATATAAGTAGAATCTGGCTTCTTTCCAGAGCTTTGCAGGGTTCTTAACCACTACCTTACACTGCTTCCTAGTTTAGCTTCTTTCTCCACTCATCCATCAAATTGGCCATTCCTCAACATCAGCCACTCCCCTATTATCCATCACTGCCTCTACCCACCCCCACTGCAAGCATATGAGATTCTCAGAATGGAGGGAGGGGAGAGTAAAGAGGGACAAATCAGGGTCAATGACAGCACCTCTAAGAGATCACTAAATTCTAGTGAGAGATGCTAACAGGGGAAGCAGTGAAATTCCTATCCTTTGGAGGTTATAATCCATTTAAGGAGAGGAGACATCTTATATAGAAAGACAATAAGTAGCAAAACAAAACATCCATTCATTCAACAAGGATTTATTCAGTAAATACAATATAGTGTAATGTGACTATGTAATACACTCTGTTCAGACAGGTCTTGGTTCAATTACTGCATCCACCACTTATTAGCATATAAACTTGGCCGAGTAACTTAACATCAGTTTCTTGTTCATAAAATGGGGGTAATAATAGGACCTACTTCAGAGGGTTGTTGTGAGGATTAACTGAGATAATGCATATAAAACATTTAGGACAGTACCTAAGTACTAAATAGTCAATAAATTTTATCTGTTTCAATTATTGTATATGCCAGGCACCTTTCAACGCTCTCAAGAGATACAGATTAACAGAATGAGATCCTTTAAGCATTCTTAAGGGATTCGGTGTAGTACAGGTATGCTTAGATTGTGATTCAGGAATCTTCTGGAATTTTTGCTTATAGGATATTGGATATATGTGCATATATGTATATTTCTTGGTTAGGAGCCATAGTATTTATCATATTCTCAAAGGACTGTCTATGGCCCACAAAATCTTGGGAACCCATGGTCTAATACATGCATTCTCAATTGGGGGTGATACCCCCAAGGGAGGCAAAAATTGGTTCTTGGGGAAGGTTAAAAAAACCCTTAGACATTACAATGGTTTGTGGCCCTCCAAAGGGCCACAGTACGTAGATAGATAAATGGCATACCTGTGGTATTAAAATTTCATGGGTTGAGGGAAGGCAATTTGGAAAAAATGTCTCCTTAGGGGGGTGATAATGAAAAATGGTTGAAAAAAATTCAGGTTTAGTCAATAACAAACAGAAATGTAAACTGGAGTATCTAAGTGTACAAGCAATACTATCTCTGAGAACTGCTGAGCACCAGAGTCTGAGCGAGCTAGAGGGTGATGAGGAAAGGGAGAATTTGGGGGAGTCAAAGTTAATAACTAGAGGAGGGATTCAAAATATGCTGTTGAAGGAATGAAGACTCAGAGATTCTCAGAGTGCATGCCTGGGAAGTTGTGGTTTCAGTGAGAGATGTAGGGAATTCATCAAAGGCGTCAGTTTATTTTGTAATAATGTGAATGCATCAACATATCAGTTAACAGCTGAAGATACCAAACAGAAACTTATGTGAGCAAACAAGATAGAAATTTGAGAAGCATCAGCATAAAGGTAAGAACCATTGAAGTCTCGATCAAGGATCAATTTGAAGATTCAGTTCATTTGATTGCTAACATGGCAGCAAAAAGGACACAAAAGACAGAGACAGCCAGCCTCCCACCAGCTGATGTTGCTCCTGTACTGGCTTCCAGCATCTGGGGCCAGGAGCTAGCTATGCCCAGCCTTTCAACTGTTCGGCTTATGACCACATTAAAGTTATTTCATAGCAGGGTTTTGTTTGAAATTAAGAGGCAGTTAATCTCATGACGTAGAAACCTCGCATCCTTAGTCACTCATAATGTAAATTATCATGTCTAATCTTCCCCAAACTTCAGATATATACAATCAGCCACCCATTAGGTACCTCAACCTGTGTGTTTAACAGCTCAAATAAAAGTCAACATATCCAGAACTGTATTTCCATTCCACTCCAGAAATTCTTCCTGCTGCATACTCTTATTCTTGATTTCACACTACCCTTACAATGTTCCACCTAAATCTGACTAACTTGCCCATTAATACTTCCCAACTGCATCTCTTCCCTTCATCCCTTCTCCTACCATGGCCCTCATTTAGGACTTCCTCTCTCACCTGAATTATGGCTAAATGCATAGCTTGTACCCTGCTCCCAGTCATCATCTCCCTGAGATCTACTCTGTACACTGTTACCATGTGCTAAAATGCAAATCTCGACTCCCTTGCCTCCCTGGCTCCCCATCATGGCTGACAGGGCTTCCCAAACAGTGTCCCTTGACAATATGCTCAGATATTAATTCCCTCAGCACTTTGGGCTGCTGGAAAGAGCCTGAAGCAGCCACGCCTCTTTACCTCAGTGTGCACTTACAAATGCTTCCCTGCCATGATGTGAAATAGGGCTTCCTAACTGGCTCTGGCCTCATTCTACCTCCAACACCAAACAGATTTAGCACATTACACACCATGCTATTTATCCACTCTCTGCTTCTGCTCAGAAGTATCCCATCCAACTGGAATGAGTTGCCCCTTCATCTTTGTCTGGTCAACTTCTACACTTCCTTTAAGATTAAATTCAGGTATCACTTTTTTCCCCAAGATATTTTCATGGACTTCTCATGGTAGATACCCTTCCTCATGTATTGCTGACAGAGCGGCGCAGGAATGAGACACAGACTCGAAGTTAAGAGTTAAGGGAGCAGGGGACCCATGTAGCATTGTGTGCTAAGTGGATACTAGTACAGCTTTGCTCCAGGTATTTATTTGTTTCCACAGATAAAAGGTCCTAAGCACACAGAGGATGCCAGGTGCACATGTCTATATCCTGTCTGCATATCAGAAGGGGCACTCTAGGTTCAGGACAAGGTTAACCTTGTTATCACAGCCACAAGACATCTATTACAGGGCTTGCCTGTGCGGCATTCTATGCAGGCCAGATGGAAATTAACAAGACAGGGAAGTCAAGGACAGACCATCCAAGACTTGCAGCTTCTTGTATTAACAATGCGGGTGCTGCCCTGGACAGTGTTCTGTCTGGGCAAGATTTGATGTTTCGCACCCCTGAGCACGTCAAGGACGCACTCCCAACTCAGGCTATTTTCCCACACTCATGCTGTCAAAATATTTTGCTTCTTAACAGTTTCTTATGCATCAGTCAGCCCCTTTAGTAATGACTTCCTTGACATAATTGCCTTGCTTTGTATCCTCAGCCACCATCAGCACAGAACCTATGTAGGTACCAGGAAAATGTCAAATGAGTAAGAATGATGCATGAGAACCACAGGAGGCTAAGGCTCCCTTATAGCTAGTTTAGGAAAGTTCATGGTTACATACTTCAAGAGTAAATTAACAGGCTTATAATAATGTAGCAAAGAAAAGAATGAAGGCCACTGGATTTGGTCTAGTTACTCAGTCACTGATCATAGATTTAAATGTGATAGGAATCAGGTTTGGAAGGACTGAGAATGAGAACAAAATAGGAATATGATACAAACCCCTTATCCAAGATGACGGTTAACAAACAAAAAAATTAACGTTTGAGTGCCTATAATGTCCCAATTTATTCATTTTAACTTTGTTTTGCTATTATGTAAAATATTACAAAAGAAAAGATAAAATTAAAATGAAGTACAATAAAAGAGTCAGACATCATCAATGCTGGTTCCAAATGAAAACCACATAAAACAGTATAGAGAATTCTAACTTCCATCCATATCCCCTCTCTCCCCACAGTAGTATCAAGTTTCATTAGTTTTTTTTTTAATTCAAATTTTTATTGAGATTATTCACATACCATGCAATCATCCAAATTATACAATCATTCATGGTTATCATCATATAGTTGTACATCCATCACCACAGTTTTTTTGTTCAATTTTAGAACATTTTCCTTACTCCAGAAAAGAAATAAAAAGAAAAAAGAAAACTCAAATCTTCCCATAACCCTAACCACCTCCTCCATTACTGACTCATAGTATTGGTATAGTACATTTGTTACTGTTGATGAAAGAATGTTATTACTAACTGTAGTACATAGTTTGCAACAGGTATATTCTATCCTTATACATCCCTCTATTATTGACTTGTAGTTATAGTGTCATACATTTGTTCTAGTTCATGAAAGAAATTTCTAATATGTGTACAGTTAATCACAGACATTGTCCACCACAAAATTCAGTGTTATACATTCCCAGCTTTTAACCCCCAACTTTCCTTCTGGTGACATATGTGACTCTAAGCTTCCCCTTTCCACCACATACACCGTTCAACACTGTTAGTTATTCTCACAATAATGCACCACCATCACCTCCGTTCATTTCCAAATGTTTAAGTTCAACTTAATTAAACATTCTGCTCATAATAAGCAACTGCTCCCATTCTTTAGCCTCAGTCTATATACTGGTAACCTTTATTTCATGTCTATGAGTTTACATATTATTAGTTCGTATCAGTGAGATCATACATTTGTCCTCCTGTCTGACTTACTTCACTCAATGTAATGGTTCACCCATCAACCTGTTTTTTTTTTTTGAGACAGTTTTGTTCGTGCACCATACATTCCATCCTAAGTGAACAATTGATGGTTCCTTGTATAATCCTGTAGTTATACATGTACCACCACCACCACCACTATCTGTATAAGGACCTTTCCATTTCTTCCACAAAGAAAGAGGACAAGTCAAAAAAGACAGAGACAAAAGAAAAGGAAAAAGAAAGAAAATGAAATGACAGCTAAAAAGCTACAAAAGAAAAAGTACAATAAGAGTCAGACAACCATCAATGCTGAGAATCCCATACCCCTCCCTTCTATCCTCCTCTTATGGGCATTTAGCTTTGGTATATTGCCTGTTACATTAACAGAAGCATAACACAATGTTTCTGTTAATTAGACTCTAATTTGCATTTGTTTTATTTTTTCCCAACACCCCCCCCATTTTTAACACCTTGCAAGGTTGACATTCATTTGTTCTCCCTCATGTAAAAACATATTTGTACATTTTATCACAATTGTTGGCCACTCTAGGTTTCACTGTTATATAGTCCCAGTCTTTATCTTCCCTCTTTCCTTCTGGTGTCCCACATGCCACTAACCTTCCTCTTTCAACCATACTCACAGTCATCTTTGTTCAGTGTACTTACATTATTGTGCTACCATCATCCAAAATTGTGCTCCAAATCTCTCACTCGTCTTTTCCTATCTGCCTGTAGCACCCCTTTAGTATTTCCTGTAGAGCAGGTATCTTGTTTACCAACTGTCATTGTCTGTCAGAGAATATTTTAAACTCTCCCTCGTATTTGATGGACAGTTTTGCCAGATATAAAATTCTTGGTTGGCAGTTTTTCAGTATCTTAAATATATCACAGCACTGCCCAAGTTTCATTAGTTTTTGGTATGTCCTTCCATTTGTTTAATATAAGCATATACATATATATGTGCCACCCCTTAGGTAACACACTGTATATTCTGTTCTGCACATTGATCTCCAACTTAACAATATATCTTGATTTCTCCACAACAGTATAGAGATCTTCCTCATTCCTTTTTACAGCGGCACAATATTGTGTAGATTTACCAGTTTATTCAACCATGCTTATACTGATGGAAGTGAGTTGTGTTCCAATCTACTATTGCAGAGTGCTGCAATGAACAGCTTTGTGCATATGTCACTTCATATTTTATCAGCATATATCCAGACATTTACTTCTGTTTTCATTTAGCTCTCACAATAATCCTATACCTATGGATACTGGATCTTCATCTTACAAACTAGAAATATAAGCTCAATGTAAGGAAGCAACTGCTCTAGTACACAATGGAATCTAGCAATTGCAACAGCACATTATACAGTAAGCCTTTAAAACGTGGAGTAAATACCCTCACCCCTACCTTACAATTCCTCTCCCAATACTCTGACATTTCTTCTTAGAACAAAAAGAGAGATAAGTCACTTTGCCAAGGAAAGCACCACAAAGAATAAACAAGGAATTTAGTTTTATTTTCTCTTTGCATTTTGCAAAACAGTTGGGACCAACAAAGAAAAAAAGAAAAGCACCTCCTATGGAAAAAATTACACTTTAAAAAAAAAGGCCTGAGGGGGATTAGTGCCTTAGCCCCAGGGAGCAATGGCAACTCTGATTGGTCCAAACAACTGAAAACATATTGGGAGGATGTAACAGGAAGAAGGAGAATTTACTGAGGGAGAGGGCCCCGAAGTGGGCCACGAGGGGGAACTGGAGGCCGGGGAGTGGGTCTGGGTGGAGGGAGGGGACCCCGCTGGTAACCATAGGGTGGAGGCCGTGGAGGGCCAGTGTATCCATGAGGGGGCATCAGTGGAGGAGGTCCACGCATACCATGTGGGGGCATGGGACCTGGGTGACCTGCAGGGAAAGAAAGAAAAGTTAGTAAAATAAGAAATAGGAGGCAAGTGATGTTGGGAGAAGATAGAAGGAGACAGTATGGAGAAAAGTGAGAAGAAACAAAGAAAGAGTAGGGAACCAAGGGGTGTGACAAAGGAAGCTCCAAGAATATGTGAGGAAGATGGCTAGAACCTACTCACCCATGGGAGATCCGAATGGAGGCCCTCGGGGGGGCATGCCCATTGGAGGGGGTCCAGGATGAGGCATTCCAGGTGGTGGTCGGGGTGGTGGTTGCCCCCCAGAGCCTGGAGGCCCAGCATGGGGGTGTCCTAAGCCATGAGGGCCATGGTGGGCAAGCTGCATCTGAGACATCCCTATGAGAATAAAACAGACATAAGGAAAAAGGAAACAAGAGAAAGACAGAGAAAAGGGCAAAGAAAAATGAGAAAGGAAGACAGCAAAATGGAGGAAGAAAGTGGCAATAGGAAGAGAAGTGTATGGAAATACAGCCCCTATCTTTCACCCCATTCCAAAGGTACAAACAAACCAACTGGGTACCCAATCAACTCCTCACCCACTTCATTTACTCCTTCCATGACTTACTCATTACAACGGTGATGCAAAGATATATAACAAATGGAAACTCTGTTGATGGGGTTTGGGGAAGTGACAGAGATACCGTCTGAATAAAGTTTTAATTCTACAAGAGGAATAATTTTTCAGTTGGATAGGAGAATGGAAAAATACTATTCCAGGTAGAAAGATTAGCATGTGTAAAGCACAGGTGTGTTGAACAGCAAAGCATGTTCCAGGAAAGACCAGTAATTCAATAATCAGGAGCAATGTGCACTTATGAGAGCAACAGACAGGGGCCAGATCATGAAAAGCCCTGAATGCTGTTCTATGGCAACAAGTTTAGGTTTTACTTTGTAGGTTAAAGGGAGCAACAGAAGAGTTTGAACAAGGGTGTGTCAACATCCAAGATGTACTGATGGCCAAGAAAACTGGAGTCAAAATGACCAGTTAGGAGATTACTTTGGTAAACTGATATGAAATAGAGAATGAGGGCCTGAACTAGAGTACTGGCAGTGGGGGTAAGACTTAATATTAAGAGTGGGGTGATAGGGAATAGTCAAACATGGCTCCCAGGTTTCTGAATTAAACATCTGAAAACAAATACCAGAGGAAGAGTAGGTTTGAAGGGAGGAGAAGAAAATAAGTTGTTTTTATCATGTTTCGTTGGAAGAGACTAGGGGATAGCAAAATAGAGCTGTTCAGTAAGCAGTGGGAGGATTATGAGGCTGGAATGTTAACAACCTAGATACAGATCTAGGAGGCATCAGTGAATAAGTAATTAAAACTATGGAAATACACAGAAAAGAAAACCAAGCACAAAAACCTAGGCACATGCAGAGAAGAAAGAGCTTATTAAGGTGGCTGAGATTGAGTCATCAGAGAGACACGTAGAAAATCCAGAAAAAGAGAAGGCAAAAGAAACAATTTCAAACAGGAAGACCTGGCCAGTTTCAAATACAGCAAGAGGTCAAGCAGATAAGGAGCATAAGAGTCCCTGAGATTTGGCAATTAGGTCACTCTTAGGGTAGTAGTTGTTAAGGCAAGTAGAGTGAAGAGTTTTATTTTTGTTATAATAAAAGAAAGTCTGAAGAAAAGGAGCGCTTTGAGGGACAAAAGGCAGCTGCAGGATGGTGACAGAGCAATAGAGCACCTCTGCCAAGCTCATCCCTCCTTTTCCCAGCAAAGAACACATACCTGGATGGGGCATCCCACCTGGTGGGAAAGGATGGGGATGTGAGTGTCCATGTCCAGGATGTCCAGCCCCTGGGGTTCCTGCTGATGGGGGGCCATGTCCTCCAGCTCCAGGAGGCATAGGTGGTGGGGGCATGGCTGGGGGTATCCCAGGTGGAAGGGCTCCAGGAGGCGGTACTGGGGGTGGGAAGGAGCCAGGGGGAGGCATGCCTATAAAGGAAAATGAGAAAAAAAAAAAAAAAGTTAATGGCATGGGGAGAGAGTGTCCCAGTCTGGCCTCTCCAGGCAAAATCAATGCTTTTCCTCTCCCCCCAGCTCTCTAAAATCAGAAGCAGCACTGGACAACTTCTGAACAACTTCAACCTCCTGGAGAAATCCAGCAACTTTCTTCCTGGCCACACCCATCACTCTCAATTCCCCTCTATTTGCCCACTGACTCACTGTCTCCTCTTTTTCAATTCTTTTTCCTTCCTCCTGCCCTCCACCTCACCAAACATATTTTGAATCAAGAACTTAACCTGGTGAACTACACAATACAGTGAACCCTAAATTAAACTATGGGCTACAGTAAATAGTACAATATAAAAATGTGTTTTCATCAACTGTAACAAATGTACCATACCTATGCAAGATGTTAATAACAGAATGGAATATGGAAATCCTGTATTTAATACATGATTGCTTTATAAATCTGTAACTTTCCTAATTAAAAAAAAAGCCAAAACTTTACCTGGTGGAGGAAGCCCAGACCCCAGTGATGATACCACAGGATTGGGTGCAGAGGGTGGGGGGGGTGCGTCTGCAAACAGCTGGTGAGGGCGGTCAGCCTGGGAGAGTGGGTTCTGGGCTGCCAGAAGTCGTTCAGCTGCTGAGCCATGGCGCTCACCCTTAGAGTCCTTCTTGAAGGCATAGGACACAGTGATAGGGCGGTTACAGAGGTACTGCCCGTTCATGGCCTCAATCGCTGCATCCGATGCATCAAACGAAGCAAAATTAATAAAGGCATAACCCTTGGAGTTGCCTGTGTCAGGGTCCCTCATAATCTTGGGGGTTTGTAAGATAACCCCAAAGGCGCTGAATGTATCATAAAGCAGCTTCTCATCAATCTCTGGGTCCAAGTTCCCAATGAAAATGTTGGCCCCTACATCCAGATTTTTGTTGTGAGCTGATGCCTTATTCACCCGTATTGGCTTCCCATAAAGTTTGATCATGTTCATGATCTTAATGGCATAGTCAGCATCTTCCTCACTCAAGAATTCCACAAAACCATAGCCTGGGGAGATGAAAGAGGGAAGATTAACAACTGAAGAAAAGATTCAAAATGAGATATAATTCACCCACCCCAAGGTACAAAGAACAAGAAATAAAAACTTCACTTCGATGAGAATGGTTCCAGAAATGAACTCAGAGTGAAGCTTAAGAGAAAGGAATCTTTAGGCTGCTCATTCCTCAACAGTGTGAATAGTGTTGCCAGGAGCAGTCTGTTCCCAGCATCTCTTGACTTGCACTCACCTTGATGCTGGCCAGTGACTCTATCCTTTGGCATATGGGTATTGACCACGGGCCCTGCCTGGAGAAACAGCTCCCACAGCAGTGGTTCACTGACCTTCTCATCCAGGCCCCCCACGTACACGGTAGCATCTGGAGGGAGAGTACAGAAGGTTAGGGTAGGAGTAAGAGCATGACAAAAAAGAAGGTAACAGGAACATTAGTTGGGATCCAGGCATAGGGGCTGGTAATGGGGTTAGAGGGCAGGAGCTACAGGGAAAAGAAAGAAAAAGAAAAATTATGTTAGATTAAGTCCTTAAACGTCCCTCTTCCCAGGACCTAGAGAATCTTCTGAAGTCTAACTTTGTGTTCTGCTGCAAATTCTACTTTTGTGTAATTTTTTTTCTTGTGTGTGTGTGGGCAGTCAGCGTGGGACTGGATGGACATACAAGGCTTCATCCATCGGCCTCAGACTGTACCCGGCCACCCCGCCCCAGCAGGCACAGCGGCCAGCCCCGCACCCTCCGGGGATACCCAGTCATCCGCCCGGCGGAACCCCTGTTGGCCCTAGTCGGGACTATCCAGTCCCGCTGGGCCCATTCCGAGATCGTCCCCTTCGGTCACCCTGGTTCCGCTCAGATATCGGCCCGGCAGCCATGGCGAAGGAGATCCCGCCGTCTCCAAGCACCGGCTCCGCCCACTGACCTCAGTCACTACTTCCACTTCCGGGGCGGAGGCAGACGCAGGGAGGAGGACATGTAGCGGGCGGGGCCGCGGCGGAGGAGGGGCCGGAAGCGGCCGCGGCCATTTTAGGAATCGCTGAGACTTGTAGTTTCGGCGCCTAAATTCTCGCGTCCTCGGTTGTGTACTGAGGTGCTACTGCGAGCGGCCATGTTGGGACGGGTGTTGGAAGGAAACGCTTAGACCCACTGAAGGCAGTGCCAGGCGTTAAAGGGTTAAACTGCTCCCGGAAAATGTAAATTCGAATGCTAAAAGAACAAACCTTTTCGTATTTTTGTAGACGGATGATCTTTTTTTTGTTCCCCCGGGAAGGGTGTGCCGAGGACCACCCCCATCTCCCACCCCCACCCAGGGACCGAAGGCAGCCTTCCATCTCGGCCCGCAGCCTTCGCGCAGATTCGGCCTCGTAGCCCCGACCTGAGCTTGGGGTATTTCGTCTTCCCTCAAAGGAGGGGATTGCGAAATGTCTTAGCTGGGAGTGATGTTGGACTTCGCCAACCCGAGGCTCAGAGATGGGGTCCCAGTAACAAACGTCTTTATGTGCTCCAAGCTCTTGTCCCATCTGCCCCTAAAATGGGAGGCATTGAGAAGAAAATCCTTTTCCCCAATTGCCTGTGAATTCTGCAGAGCCTCGCCTGATCCCATTCTCCTATTTCCTAAGCAGTAATTGGTGGGTGCCTTCTCTGAGTCACACCCACCCTCCACCCACCCCTCTTTGCTACCTAGGATCCCGTATTACAACAAAAACAGTGCCAACAACATGTATAAATATTGTGCTTTAATGAATTCCCCAAATAGAAATGTCACTACAAATAGAAAGAGTTGGAGGAGGCAGGGTGTCTCATTCCCATGGAATTCTCATTCCCAGGGTGTCCCCATTCCCATGGAAAACTATAAGAGAAGAAATAGATGGAATTAAAGAGCAGCAAGAGGGTTTAGGAATGAGATCTCTAGGCCATCTTGTTGGGACTCATACAGCATCTCTGATCTCTCAGTTTAACAGATGGCTATCCCAAAGGGGTTGAATGGCCCTGAAAGAAGAAATCACAGTCAGTGTTGTTTTGATTGTTTTTGCTTTTTAATTCCTCAAATCACAAGAAATAAAAAATAAGTCTATAGGAATCAGAGCAGGATAAGAGTCAAGAAGGTTAGCACCACCCATCTGCAATAACTTGATACTATTGGCTTGTTTAAGGGCCAGAGTGTGGAAGCTGAAGCCCAAAACCAGATAAGAAAAATTGAAGGATTAGGCAGAACCCTCCCTCACCCTACACCATTCTCTGTCCTACCTGTGAGAATACTAGCAATTTCAATGGGATTGGGAGAGAATGGAATTTGGTTCTTTTTTCTTGGAGTGGTCCTCAGGAGATGGTCTTGGTGTCCACTTCTTTAATAGCTCCTGAAGATGGGTTAGCTCATCCTGGAGGCCACAGATTGTGGAAGCTGAGAGGCCCATCTGGGGAGAGGATGAAGAGGAACGGAGAGGAATATTGTTGCAACTCTACGCACTCTATTTCTAAAATCTGTCCACTTCTGGTGTCTTTAATTCTCTTTTCCCTGCCAACTGTGTTCTAGGCTCCACTTGATCTAAGTCAAAAGTAGTTTTCCCATCCCCTACACTCCCAAACCTACC
>PVKY010003111.1:5780-22899 GCA_004027775.1 Bradypus variegatus | reverse complement strand
GTGATTTCTGGAGCAGGAGACAAGGCCGGGGGCGGGGCTGACCATTTCTCCATGGGCTGGGCCAGTTTCTAATGGCCAAAGAGTCTGCCCAAGGTGCCACACAGTCCTGTGGCAGATGGGGTAGCCCCTTGAACTCTGGGTTCTTCCTAGAACACACTCTGCCCCCCTCCACACCTCACCCTGTTGCAGATTCATAAGATCTGCTGGCACCCAAGCCCCCATCCATTAGACACACCAGACCCAGGGACAATCACCAGTGGAACCCTAAAATCCTAGAGTCTCAGGGCTGGAAGGAGCCAACAGGTCACCTGGTCCCTCTCTGGAACCCTGGCCAGCCACCCCCTGCCCAAAGACAAGTGGCATCAGCATCACAAGGGAATGTGTTAGAAATGCAAATTCTCAGGCCCTGTCCAGGATCTGCTGAATCTGAAACGCTGAGGATGGGATGTGGGACGTGGCAGTTCAAAAACCTTCCAGGTGGCTCAGATGCTCTAGGATTTGGGAACCACTTCTGCTGGAAACAAGCATTATACCTTATGCTGGTTTGAATGTATTATGCTTCCCAGAAAAAGCCATGTTCTTTGATGCAGTCTTGTGGGGCAGATGTTTTGGTGCTGATTAGATTTGCATGGAAATGCACCCCACCCAACTGTAGGTGGTAACTCTGCTGAGATATTTCCATGGAGGCATGACCCCACCCAGTCAGGGTGGGCCTTGATCAGTGGAGCCATATAAATGAGCTGACAGAAGGAACTCAGTGCAGCTGTGAGTGACATTTTGAAGAGGAGCTACAGCCAAGAGGGACACTTTGAGGAAAGCACAGGAGCTGGAGATGAGAGACAGTTTGAAGACGGCTGTTGAAAGCAGACTCTTGCTCCAGAGAAGCTGAGAGAGGACAGATATCCCAAGTGCAACTAAGAGTGACATTTTTGAGGAACTGCAGCCTAGAGAGGAACATCCTGGGAGAAAGCCATTATGAAACCAGAACTTTGGAGCAGACACCAGCCACGTGCCTTCCCAGCTAACAGAGGTTTTCTGGATACCATTGGCCATCCTCCAGTGAAGGTACCCGATTGCTGATGTGTTACCTTGGACACTTTATGGCCTTAAGACTGTAACTGTGTAACCAAATAAACCCCCTTTTGTAAAAGCCAGTCCATCTCTGGTGTTTTGCATTCTGGCAGCTTTAGCAAACTAGAACACACCTTAAAAATGCTCACCTGGTTATGGAGGAGAAAAGAATTTATTCACGATCTTGCGAGAATAGACATACAGCCAGAAATGTGGCAGGTGCCACCAAAAAAAGAACATGGTGATAGTTATATCCTACACCTAATATGCATGTCCCTCCCGTTTCTCCATTAGCTGGGTACTCCAGAGTTTACAGCCTATCCGAGAGAGCTCACTAGCCCGCCTTTGAGATTTTGAACTGTACAGCCTATCAGAGAGAGTTAAGCAGTTCAATTTTTTTGCCGAGCGTCCCCATCTTTGAACATACCCCCACATCCTTTTACATTCCAGTAATCCCTGTTATCTTTTCCGTATAAGGATCTGGTGCTGATTCTAGACTTACATCATGGCACTCTCTCTCTCTCTCTCTTTCCTTCCACTCACCACAGGGCCAGTTTAAGCCAGTTCTGCCCAGTCTCTGTTTTCCCTATTCCATGTGGCCTTTTGGGGAAAGCTAAACTTAACCCTTTCTTATACTTCCCCTTTGTACAGCCTCAGCCATCAGAATCTGTTCTGGCCTCCTCCCAAATTCCAAATTCCCGGACTCTGTTCTTTCATCTGGTGGATCGCATCTAAATCTGTCTGGCTGCAGATTCACCCACTTCCTACAAGCAGGGCTGGATGAGCTGTCCAATCCAGCAGACACGCCCCACTGCTGTTTGGGGTGGGGGACCAGGACCATATGGAATGCAGATGGGACAGTCCCCGAGATCCCACCCCAAAACTTCCAGGCGTGGGCCAAGCAGCATGGGCTGGGATGGGGACAAAAAGAGGACACCCAGGGCTGAGAGAAATGACGGGGGGAGCCCAGGGCCTGCTGGGGAGTTGGGGTCAATGCATAATAAAGGGGACAGGAATAACCATCAGACCTTGAACACTTCCTGGACCTGTGCCAGACCCCTGGCGGTTCCTGGCCGTATTGCCCAGCACGGCAACCCTTATCATTTCCACTTTAAAGAATGAGGCACTGAATCTGGGAGCAGAGGCCACTTACCCAGGTGGGCCGCAGGTGGACAGATGTCTGTCTACTGTGGCTGATCCCCACCTCCCCTCTGTGGTTTTGCATTCAGAACAGAGCTGGGAGGCTCCCAGCCAGGGGCCACTCTGACAGGCCGGGGGAGCCTGTGGACCCCTTTACAAAATGAGCTTTTACCAATGCATAAAATAAAAGGCACACGTTTCATCATGAAAAAAAGCTTTATTTAAGCTTTGTGGTTTACATTACTAGCTTTTGGGGGTGACAGATTTTCTAGTATCTTGACTGTGGTGTGTACACAAAGATCAAAACTTTCAAATTGTACTCTGTAACTATGAACAGGTTGATTGTCTTTCAATTATACCTCAGCAAAGCGGTAACAAAACAGAAAGAAGAAACAAAGCATTGTGGAGAAAGGGGTGAATGTGATATAGTAATAAAGTCTTTGTCATTGACAACTTCAATAAGGAGAGCTGGCAGCAGGCCGACAACCTCCATGATTGCAGCTTCGCAAAGAGCATAAACGGTATTTCAAGATTCTGGCAACGGCTCTAATGTTACATGAGATTACCTGAGGTTTCTACCAGGTAACGAATCATAGGTTCTGCTCACCCTCCTGTTTTTGCATGGTATCTACATTCAGAGAGGGAAGAAATGCCAAATGTCAGTCAGAGGTTAGTGAAAGGAAGTGTGCTTTTCCCCACTCAGGTTTGTGGCCCCTGAGCAGCCTCAGGAGTGGCCAAAGATGGAGCAGACAGTCCTTGCCACTTGCAGCTGGCATTCAGGGGGAGAGCCACGACAAAGCAGGAGGCCACCTTGCCTGGTGCAGGCCGGGCCCGGGAACCTGCAGAGCCACCACCCTGGAACAGCATCTCAGCTACAGGGAACAGCAAATGCAAAGGCTCAGAGGCAGGGGAGGCCCTGGCCTGTTCCTGGGAATTGAAAGGGGTCCGTGAGCTGGACTGAGGGTGAGGAGACTGTAAGAAAGGGTTAAGTTTAGCTTTCCCATAAAGGCCACATGGAATAGCGAAAATGGATACTGGGAGGAAGAACTGGCTTAAACTAGCCCCATGGTGAGGGGAAAGAAAGAGAGAGTACCATGACGTGAATCTAGAATCAGCACCAGATCCTTATATGGGAAAGAAAACCAGGGTTACTGGAGTGTAAAAGGATGTGGGGGTATGGTCAAAGATGGGGACTCAACAAAAAATTTGAACTGGTTAACTCTCTCTGATAGGCTGTACAGTTCAAAATCTCAAAGTCAAGTTAGTTAGCTCTCTTGGATAGGCTGTCAACTCTGGAGTACCGAGCCAATAGGAAACAGGGGAGGGACCTGAGTATTAGGTATAGGATATAAGTATCACCATGTTCTTTTTCTGGCATGCCTGCCATGTTTCTGGCTGTGTGTCCATTCTTGCAAGATTGTGAATAACTTTTTTTCTCCTCCACAACCAGGTGAGCGTTTTTAAGGTATAACGCTTGTTTCTAACAGAGACCATGGGGCGCTCCGGGCTGTGGTGCTCAGAGCCCCTAGGTATGAACAAAAGGGCAAGGCTACAGTGATCTAATTTTCTCTTGATGGAGAAACTGAGGCAGGAGCAGGTTTTCTTTTTTAAATTAAAAAGGACCAGAGGTGAGAGAGGTACCCTGAGACACTCCTCTCGCATCTCCTGGAACTGGATAGTGGTCCTCAGGTGGACTTTTAGCTGCTGAGCTCCCCCTCCAGAGGCCGGTGGGAGGTGGGGGTGTACAGCAGTGGAAAGGGTGTAGGCTGTAGGAGACAGGGGTGGGGGGACAGGGGTGGTTGGGTGAGGTGTGGACTGGGTCGTGTCCAAGGGGGAGGGGCTAAACACTAGCTATGTGACCTTGGGTGTCCTTCCTGACCTCCTTGAGCCCGGGCCCATACACAAGAGCTTGCATTCCAAGGAGAGGAGCTCAATCCTGGGCCTCAGCAAGGCCCTGGCTGGTGGCTGGACTGAAGGTGGAGGCTGGGGCTGAGGGCTTCCCGGCCTGACAGAGGCGGCAGCTGTGGAATGAGGGGCTCACCCTCCAGCCCTCTCAGGTGGCCCCAGCTGGCCTGAGGCTCTGCATCCCCTCCTGGCAGAAGCTGGGCACACCCCTCTCTGGCCCACTCCCAGGGGCTTCCTTCCTACCTCTCTAGTCCCAAGACACCTCCTTGCCCTAGGGGGACAGAACCAGTAGGACAGACTCAAGAGGAATTAAATTTCTCACCCTCAGGGTGGGTTCACAGGAATCCACTTTATTTTGAAACGGCACATGAATCCTTCCCATGTATGACATTTTTCACATTTTTTTAATTGAATTTTAAAGAAAGGGGAGGAGAGCTTTAGTTCCCAACCAGGGTCTCTGTGACCATCCCGTCTCCTGGCAGCTCTCTTCTGTGGGTTCCTCGGCTCTGATAGGGTTGTCATCACAGAGGCGTCTGGCCAAGGACCAGCTCTCCAGAAATGGGGAGCTCACATCACTAGAAGGTTCTATGGCCCCTTGACACCCCTCCCTGGAGACTCACACTCCCAGGGAACTGAGGGGTGTCTGGGGTGGGACAGAGATCCCTAAACAGATAGCCCCGTAGCTATCGTAGGGATGGATGTGACACAGAGCCAAGCACAAGACGGAGGGAGGTGATGCGCTGTGTGGGCAGGGGCAGCGGTGTGGCCTAAGAATGGTTCTTGGAGATGACTAGCTCTGGGGTTGGAACTGGACTTGAAAAGCAGGATGGGCAGTCCTGTTCATGAGGGTTTGGGTTCACGTGGTCTCAGGAGGCGGAACCCTCAGTGGGTACAGGGTCACTGTTGCCCATGGCGATGACAACCTCAGTGAAGGGCTTGTGAGATGTTACCATCCCTGGTTGGTTGGTCCTGGCCTTGCCCAAGTCGTGTGAAACCTTCAGGCTCTGACCCTGACGCCTCTCCCAGGCAGGCCCCCAGGGCCTCCACCAGGACATAGCCAGGGAGGGCGATTGTGGCAGGACATAGGGGATAAACCTGGTTTCTGCTCCTTCAGACACCTGGGCACGGGGCTGCAAATCTCCCCCAGAAATTTCACCAAAGCCTCGGAATCGGGGATATGTCCCTTGGGAGGGTGGGTGTTCACAACAGCCCAAGGATGATAGGAGGAGAGAGCCCAGGCAGCAGGAGGCTCGACTGAGGCTCCAAGTGGAGGCCAGAGCCAAGTCCTCATGCCTTGGGAAGATGGGTGAGAACCTGCACTGTCCTCGCTTCCCTCCTGATCAATCCAGGAAGGCTTCCCTGAGAGGGCTCCTCCTCCCCCTCCTTCCTGTCACACGGATCGCAATTCAAAGGCCGCCCCAACAGAGGCACCCTGACCGCCCCACTCCCTACTCAGAACCCTGCACGCCCTGACTCCGTCAATGATTTACGTCTTTATTACACTGTCAGCTCCAGGGTGCAGCCACGTGCCTGTTGCGGTCACTGCCGTACCCTGGCCGCCAAGGCTGGGGATTCAGCAAGCAGGCACCCCGGAAACCCCCTTTCCCGCCTGCGGCCGCTCGGTAGTGACAACGGTTTCTACAACACTCCGCCTGGCTCGCCGCCCCGCCCTCGGCCCGCACGGGGGTCCGGTATCCTGGGGAACGCGGAGGAGGGGCCGCGGGCGGAGACGGGCCCGGGATCCCAGCGCCTGGAGCGGGGAAGGCCCGGGTCTGAAGAAGAGGCGCGCCAGGGATCCTCCGCTTTGCTCCCACCTCAGGGTCCCCATCCCTAAACGCGGGAGACGGACTCAGCGCGGCTTCTTCCGGAGACGTGCGGCGCAGGCGCCCGCAAGAGCAGGCGGCGCCCGGGCGCGCAGCGGGAGCACGCAGGGCGAGGGGTGGGGCTACGTGCCCAGTCGACACGCTCCTGCCGGCTCCGCCCCAGAGGCCCGCGAGTGCGCGCTGCGAGGGGGCGGGGGCGGAGCCTGGCGTGTCTCCGCCCCAATTACCCAGAGCCTCCCGCGGCACCAGGCACTGACGTGGCCGCCGTCAGAACCGCCATCTTGTGGGAGCGTAACCAACGCCTGGCTCCGAACAGCAGCAGCAGTAGCAGCCGCCGCAGCCGTCGAGGGGTGAGGGGCGGCGCGGCGGGAAGGCGCGCGGGCAGCGGGGCTGGCCCTGGGGCTCGTGCGTGAGTCCCTGTCCACCCGCGTTGGCGTCGGCTGCGGTCCGGGAGGCGGCGAGACCGAGGCCGCGGGGCGGGCGGCGCGGAGCCGGTGGTCAGTGCCGGGCGGGCCGGGCGCGGAAAGCTTCGTCGGGTCCTCCAGCGGCCCTCGTGGTTGGTCTCCCGTGCTGCTAAAGGCACCGAAGCGTCTTCGCCAACCACCTTGGCGGCCTCTCACTCACTGATCCCGAAATCCGGAAATCCGGGCTGTAGGTCCCGGCCTGCCCGGGATGTCGGGCTTTTCCTTTAAAAAGCCTTCATTTCCTGCTCCTTCTCTCGAGCCCTCCCCCCACTCTCGCGGCCGAAAGGTTCGCTTCCTCCTGTGTTCAGGCACTGCTCGTTCGGGCGGGAGTCGCTGTCGGTAACCGGCGAAGGGAAAGGAAGTCGGAGCCGGAGCGTTTGAGTCATTTTGCTGTGGGAGGGCGGAGGAAGAAACGGGGTACGGAGGGTTCGGAGCAGGAGGTGTCTCTTCCCAGGAGCGGGTGAACGTGTAGCGCGCTCCCTCTAGAAGCCCTCGGGAGCAAACCTCCGAAAAGGGAGTTCTACAAACCTCACCTCCAGGATCAGGAAACTGAGGCTTGGGCCAGCTCCGTGACTCGGTCAAGGTCACACAGCTCGCTAGGGTCTGAACCAGGGCCTCCTGACTCCGGTTCCTGTTTGCTCCGAAAGTGAGAGTTCGGATTCGGAGTTGGCCTGGGTGGTGCTGGGGGAGGGGAGGAGTGGCCTGATGAGGGCAGCTACGCTTTCCCTGTATTGCCTAATTGATTGCTTGGGTTTCCACCAAGTAGAAATCAGTGGACTTCAAGAAAAACCCAAAGTTCCCCCAGAAGATGTAATTGGGTCTATGAAAACCTCGTAGGAACACGAGTTCAAGGAACTGCCTTCTAAATCTGCATTCATGGCTTCTGTGGCATTTACAGGACTGATTGATCTTTGTTTTAACCCCTGCATTTCTTCCTTGAATGTCACTGGTGAATCGTTAACCCAGTCGTAAAACAACTGGTTCAGGGACTCAAAAGCAGTCTTGCTAGAAGAGGTGACTTAATGCTTTCTTGTTGCCCAATCCAGGTTGTTCGGGTATTTAAAATGCAATTTTGTTAATAAGGCTTAACAACTATAAAGTACTTAAAATATTAAGTAATTAATTCAAACAACACCTCTGAGCTAGGTGGCACTCTCCACATTTCATCAAAGGGAAAAGGAAGTTGCTGTTTTAAATGAACTGAGCAAAATTGCACAAGAGCTCACAGGCAGGAAACAGGGAATTCGGAAGCTTTGGGGTGGTCCCAGAAGTCGCTGCCCAGAGCTGTGTGGTTGGTACCACTCCTGATGTTGGAGTTGACAGCTGTAGTTCTTTTTTTTTCAGAACTGAAGGTCGGCAGTTTTTTCTGCTTGCTTTTGGCCTCACTGGTTCTGGTATTTTCTGCAGTATGTCTGGAGGAGTGGAAGATGCCACTCTGCCGTGGGGTCGTTCGGCCTTGATGTCTTCCACTATTTTGCAAACTGTTTCTGCATGTATTGTGTTACCGGTTAATTTGAATTCTCAGGAACATTTGCCATGAGTAGCTAGAACTATTAAAAACTTGAAACCTGTGGTGTTATTATCTGGGTCCAAAACTGAAAAGAATTGAGTGGTTTCAATGCCCATCACCAACCTGGCCACATTGGTAGAGGTCTGTTGTCTTAACTTTGAGGTTTTCTAGTGACCTCACATCCATGGACGGAGGTGGGTCTTGCCCACGAACCCAGGGAAGAGGTCTGCAATCGTGGGTGTGCTGCATCGTAGGGTAGTGTCTTCAGAAATGTCCTGGTAAAAATAAGTCAGTACCACCTCAGCGTTAGAAATATGCTGTTTCTTGTGAGGGTATCTTTCAGTATTCAGAATTGCTACTCCAAATGGGTTTAAAATAGTTGGTTTGGATAATAGCTGGTTTACACTGTCTCCTCATCATTGAAAGAAAGTTAGTAGAAAGCACAAACTAGTTCTGTGCTCCTCATGGGTCTAGCTTCTAAAAATCCAATGGTCTGGGTGTTCCCTTTGCTTCTTGCACACTTCTGCAGCTGCCGATGTCTGTACCTAAGACTAGACGTGCTTGGAATGAAAGGAGGTACATTCTGGCTTTTCTTTTTTGCTTTCTGTAAAATTTCAAGTGGATCACCAGCTGTTGAGGTTATCTCCTGAGTCAGATGGCCATAGAAGTAAACCTAACCAGGAGGAAAAAAATCTGTGCAAGTTCATATTATAGCATGTTAATTTGGTTTGAGGAAACCAAACTAAACCAAGTCTGTTCTTGCAGACTTCTCAAATTAAATGTTGCCTTGATCTATATATTTAAAATCTACTTTTAACCACAGATCAGGCTCCTCAAGCTTTTTTTACTCAAACCTTCCTGAGAGTTGTGACCATTTTTCTCTAGAAATGACCAGAACCCAGCTATTTGGGGCTTACTGTACCTTCCACTTATTGCCACTGTTCACACTGTCCCTAATATGAGGTATTCTCCCCTTTGACCTTTTCACTGTCTTAAAATTATTAGATATGAAAGGGAATAAAATGCAGATCTGTCAGGGGGAGCAATTTAAAATTCCCTTCAGTTGGGATTTTAAAATTAGATGAGAACTTAATCTTTTTTGTGCTGTATCTGCTCCCCATTGGCATCGATAATTGTTAGGGATATCTTCCCACATTACCTGAATTTGGTTTTTGGAAGATTTTGACCTAAGGGCTAGTTGGGTGTAACCCTTCCTACGGGGTAATAAAGAACAACCTGGTGGTGGGGGGGGCTGAGATTTTAGGTCACACATACAACACTTAATTTCATGTATTAGTCAGGGTTCTCTAAGGAAACAGAACCAACAGGAGATATCTGTAAATATTGTGAGATGTTTATAAGAATTGTCTCATGATTGTGGAGATGGGCAAGTCCACATACCATAGATCAGGCTGCAAGCTGAGGACTCTGATGAATTCCTGGGGAAAAGCTGGCTGGCTGAAGTAGAGATGGAAATTCTCCCTTCCTGACTGCTGAAGTCATCACTTCTCTTTTCAAAGCCTTTAACTGATTGGACAAGACTTCTCATTGTTGAAAGCAACCTCCTCAATTGATTGTAGATGTGATCAGCTCTAGATACAATCCACTTACTGATGATTTAAGTCCGCAAAATGTCCTCATGGTAACAGGCCAGTGTTTGCTTGACCAGACAGCTGGACACCACATCTGGCCAGGTTGACACACGAACCACCACAGGCCCTTTCCTTCGTCCTTAGGCTTATGCCATCTTGTGAATGTTAGAAACGCTTTACAATATAGTTATGCTTCATCCATTACAGCTGTCTAGCAGTGTCACCAATCTGGCAGGTAGGTCGGCATTTTCAGGTGGATCAGCTGGCCATGTTAGCTGGAAAAATGTTGCAGAATTTAACACAGGGACATTAAAGCTCTTCATGCCTAGGGTCTTCTTAACCCTCAACCATAGTCCTATCACCCCATCTCCTTTATAGGGTTGGAAGGAATGGCTGGCTGATTCAGGAACCCAACCTCCATAATATCCCTAACAGAGCCTTGTTTCCTGGTTTTTACACAGTGGTGGCGAGAGCGTGACAGCTCATCAGCAAATACAAAAAGAAAAGAGTGGAGCTCCTTTGGCTCTCAAAGGTTGGGAAGTAGCACTGGCATTTAGTGGCAGGGGCCAGAGTGCATTTGCCTGACTTTTCATGTAGGTAAAAATTGCATTGGTAATATCCTAAACCAAGGATATAAATACAGCTCTTTTCTTGGCATAGTCTCAGTAGATGTTCTGAATTTTCCAGGAATGCACCTACCTGTATTTTGATTGAATTTTGTTCCTTTAGTTTCTGAGATGCTTTCATGCTGCTTTAGCAGCCAGCTTTTCAGTATTCTCCATTATGGTTGTTCTCCGAATATGGACTGCAGGCGTGGGTGTGTCTCCTTCGTTTTATCTCTGTGGTGGTGCCCAACAGAATGCTTATTATCGAAGTGCATGTTTTATTATAAATCATTTTCCTTTTATTTTCCTCACTGCATTTTTTGTTGTTGTTGCAGTTATGTGCATATGTTGTTTATACTGTCTGTTAAGTTCCTTTCAGGGTGGTGAGGTGATGTACTGAAATGTGTCATAGAGGAAAGGACGTTGGGTCTGATGGGTTGAAAACTGCTGGTGGCCATGGGACGGACATGCTCTGGCTTAATGTGACCAGTAGGCTTCGGATGGTTTAGAGCAGCAGGGTTACATCATTTGACTTGGTGTAGCAGGCCCGTTGTCGCTGATATGTGGGGAACACATTGTGAAGTGGAAGCCACAGGCTGGGGCCAGGACACCAGGGAGCCAGTGATAGGGGTGGAGAGAAGTAGTAAGCTTCTTGTACGTTTTGAAGGGAGAAATGACAGGATTTGCCAATAAAGGCTTGATTTGGGGATGAGGAATTGAAGGTGTTGCCAAGCTCTGAGATGGACGGACTGCGCTAAAGTGGAGAAGATTTGACTTTTGAAAAGTTTGTTGTCTGTTGAGTAGGCAGTAGGACATGAGTGTGGAGTTGAGAAGTCTAGCTTGAAGTAGAAATTTGGGGGTGTCTGTTTAGATGGGATGAGCTCTCTAGGAAGTAATTATGGCTACAGAGATAAAGTGGCCACTGAAGGATGAATGTGCAAGAAGCGGAGTACGGTGGGCTCCAAGATTTTAGGGAACTTCCGATTGAGGGTGGGGAGGGAAGGCACTGGTCAGAGAGCTGCTGGAGGGCTTTATGCAGGGGTGGTGCAAGCAGGTGTATGTCTGAGAAAGAGTTCTCTTGACTAGAGGTAGGAAACCATCAGTTAAGAGGTCCTGTGGTTGTCCAGGCATGACATAAATTCTTCTTAGGACAGTGACCTCCACAGATTGGAGGCATGCTTAAGGGACTTTGTGGCTACTGGAAGATGTCTGGTGTGGGGGATGTCCAGTCCCGGCTTGCCTCTGCAGATGGGTGCTCAATAAGAGTTGTAAGAGGTGGGGGTGGGATCACCTGCTCCACAGGTGGAGAGAGGCAAACGATAGCCCTTAACCACCTGCTACATTTTACCTTCTTAATTCCTCTGACAGCAGTAAAAAAAAAAAAAAAAAGAGCGCGCGAGAGGGGGGTGAGGCTGCAGTTTTTGTTGTTTTATTTTCAAATGAAAGGTTCCTGAGGCAAAAATGAAATTTGGGGGATTGGCTTAAACACTCTTGACACCAGCACACTACTTTACTGTGACCTGGAAGTGAGAGAGCCTAAGAGTGGCATGGTCCCCGTTCTGAGTGATTTGGGGAATAATAACTAAACTTCCTGCCAGTTGATTTTATGAAATTGCCCTGTTGGTCATTCCAGTTCCCTTTTCTTGTAAAGTGATGTAGGAGTGAAGTCTTAGGGAAGGCTGATTTCCCCTCCAGAGTGCGAACCACATCCCACCCCACCCCCCCGTGCTGTGGGAGAGCCCCCCTGCTCAGTGACCGATGTGGTGCTGCCTCTCCAGAGAAGAGATCAAATTAGAAATGTGCAGGTTCTTCAGTGTCCAGCAGCATTTTGTGGTGACCACATAGTTAAGGAATGAAGTGATGAAAATGAATAATGTTATTTACTTTGCTGCCATGATTAGAGTCCTGAATGACCTCCTCTTTCTGTGATGTCTTCACTAGAATTGAAACCCAGGAGCGGTATTTAACGTAGGTTTGAATTCACAGCTTTACTGCGTGTCTGCTCTGTAGGGATCACTGAGAAGATAGCTGCAGCCCCAGAAAGACGTACGAGTGTGTGCATATCTGAGCACCTTACAATGTCCAGTGACACACTGAAGGTCACAGTGTAAACTTTATAATATCTTGTGAAGGCAGATCGACTTTTGATCACTGCTTGAACCAGAAACTTCCTATGGGTTAGTTTATCAGTGAAGTGTGGGGAAGCACTGTGGTTATTAGAAGTAGCTCAGTGAATATGAAGGGGAAGGTCCAGGTAGTCGCCACCACATGCCTGTTTTGTCTTGCAGCAGTTGGATTCAGTGAGTGCCGAGCTGCTCTGTGCCAGGCAGGCACTGTTGGGAGTGCCCAATTGCCAATTCTTAAATTGGTGTGGTTAACATGGGGCCAGCAGTAGGTGAAAAGAGAATGGAGAGGAGAGGCTGTGCCTATGCAAGGGGTTATCTGAACTGGGCCTCAAAAGTAGAGCTAAGAACTGCAGTGTGCAGAGCATGGAGATTGGCAGGCTCTGGAGAGGAGACTGGGAAGGTGTAGGGTGGTGAGCCTGAAAGAGGGAGGGGAAGTCGGGTTTGGTGAGAAGGCAGCAGCCCCAAACTGCATGGCCCTTGGTTTCCACCAGATCAGAACCACTGAGTTTAAGTCTTATTAAGGGTTACTAAAGTTGGCTGGTGGCACTGAAGATTGGGCACTAGTGGAGTTTAGTGAGGATTCTAGCTACACACCTGAAGAAGTCTGGCTGCCACCCCATGTTGCATTGCTTATGCACAAGGTCCCCACAAATGGGTAGGACACTTTCGATGTGTCTTCAGGGTGCTTGAGAGTTTCTTGTGGTTTCTCAACTGCTGCTTTGCATTTTAATCATAAATGACTTCAGTGTCCTCCATTTTCAGTTCAGTTTGTTGTGTGTTTCAGAGTATAGGTTGAGGCACAGTTGTGGTTTTGGTCTTTGATTTTTCCAGTGGCTAGTCCTTCAGGCCTCACTGCATGTTCTGGTCAGGCACGGGTGGTCTGTAGCCTTCCTGCCAAAGTAGAAGTCTGGGTAGGAGCTGGGCGCTGCTGCTGCACTTTCCCCCTAGAGCTGCTGGCTTGGAGCAGCCCCGGGCTCTGGGGTCCACTCCCCACCAGCTCAGCGGACCTGGGAGTGGGCACATGGCTGCGCTCCCATCCTCTTGGCTGGAGCTTAGTCATGCGGCCGTGTGGTTGTAGGGAGGGCAGGAAGTGGAGGCCTGGGCTGTGGGAGCCCTTGTGCCCAGTGACAAATCGGGATTCCATCAGAGAAGACTGGGAGAACGAATACTGAGGAACCCTTAGGGTATATTAAAGTGGCTATAGTAGAGCGGTTCACACACTTGGCTGTTGGTGTTGGATGTGTGCTTGTTCTATACTATATTCCAAGAACTAGGTTTGTGGAATATAATCACATGAATGAAACTTGTTTTCAGCTGACAGTCTGCAGACCAATATAAAGATTTCACCTTGAATCTTAAGCTGGCAAAGAACGGTCTAACATTTTTTTTCCTTTTTAATTTTTATTGGGATTGTTCAGATACCATACAATTATCCAAAGATCCAAAGTGTACAATCACTTGCCCCTGGGTACCCTCATACAGCTGTGCATCCAACACCACACTTAATTTTTGTTCAATTTTTAGAAACTTTTCATTACTCCAGACGAGAAATAAAGTGGAAGATGAAAAAAGAAAAGGAAACTCAAATCCTCCCATATCCCTAACCAACCCCCCTCAATTGTTGACTCATAGTGTTGGTATAGTACATTTGTTACTGTTTATGAAAAAATGTTGAAATACTACCAACTGTAGTATATAGTTTGCAATAGGTATATATTTCTTCCCTATATGCCCCTCTATTATTAACTTCTAATTGTATTGTCATACATTTGTTCTGGTTCATGGAAGCGATTTCTAGTATTTGTACAGTTGATCACGGACATTGCCCACCACAGGATTCAGTTTTATACATTCCCATCTTTTGACCTCCAACTTTCCTTCTGGTGACGTATATGACTCTGAGCTTCCCCTTTCCACCTAATTCACACACCATTCGGCACTTAGTTATTCTCACATCTTGCTAGCAACATGTGTAGAATGGTCTAAATTGAATTTGATTGATTATTACACTTAAGAATCGGAGCTGAATGTTTTTTTCTTTTTCTTTGTAATTGAAAGTTGAATCAGCTTATTAAAAAATCCGTTGAGTATCTCGGGCTGAATGTTCATTCTTAGCAGACTTGTTGATCAGTATTGCTGTCACAATATGTTGGGCTTGTGAGGTGTTTCTGCTTATCACTAGTATTGACATGTTCAGTTTTCCTGTTACACCAACTTTTTGTAACAAAAAAATATCAGTGGTACAAAAAGCACATTTGGCTGATAGGCAGGGCCACCTTATAATGGCTTGAAGATTTGTCTAGCTGATTTGTCAAGAGTCTGATGTAACAGAAAGCAGTTTGTTGGCAGATTGTAATATGAAAGTAGAGGGTCCCACTTTTAAACTTAAAGTCATGTTTTGGGAGGAATTAGACTTTCACGCAGTGGATCTAAGCACAAGTCTGAATACTCTAAGACAGTTGCTTTAACAGAACCCTTAAAGAAAAGCTCTTATAATGTAGGTAAGCTTTTCGGGAAAATCTTAACTTTTGAAATTTTTCTTCAAATTAGTAAAACTGAGATTATGAACTTGATCTGTCCATTTTACTGTATGCAGTTCATCCCACCATAAACTTGAAAAACCTTAATCTCATCCAGCTTTTCCCCCATTCATGTAGGTAGTGTCTTGTGAGTCCCACTTTACAGATTAATGCAACTAGGGCCCATCTGGTAAGCAGCAGAGAAGAGAATCAGAACCTCATTTTTAAATCTGCTGAGATCACGTTATTTTAGTTTTTATTTCTTTGTCCTGTGCTCTAGGTTGGTGGTTTCTTTCTAGTGATTGCTAACAGTTCAGATTATCTTCATGTTGTTACAGAGAGTCTGTTTAATAAAGTAGCTTTAAAATGATCAGCTTTCCCTGAACCTGTTCCTTCTGCAGAGGCAAGCTGTGTACTCTGTAAATATAGAGGAGAGCTCTGCCTCTTGCTTATCCAGAAAGCTCCGTGAAATTTGCTAAGACACAGGGAGCAATTACAGCGAAGGTACAGGTGGAGGTCACAAGTTTAGTCGGAGCGCAGGTACATGGATTTCTCTTCAGCAGCCAGACCAGTTGTGTTGGGTTCACTTACTGAGGTGGAACAGCTGTGACCAAACAAAGCTAGGTTTTTTTCCCTAACCCTGTTCCCACCTTGTGTTGCAGTCTATTCCGGAAGGCACAGGCAGCCTCTTTCCAGGTCTTGGGGACCGACTTCCCCCAGAGAAGTCTGCTGAGCCTGACACGCCAGCCTCTCATAAACTCCCTTTAGTATCTGAGAATGTAGCCTCCCGGAGCTGAACATACTGGTCGTTGCTTTAACTCCTAAAGGCCACCCCTTGTCGTCATTCTCCGATCTGGACCAAAGAGAGAGAAAAAACTGTCCCTAAAGGACTGCCTCCCTGATTCCTCTTGCCAAAGGTGAACACTGTAGCAATAAAGCCTTGTTTGGGGTGCCAGGTGTGAGCCTACAGGCTGGGGGGAGCGGGGAGGCTCTTCTGAAAAGTCAGTGTTCACTGCCTGCTAATGCACAGGAAAATTCAGATGAACCTGATAAACAGGTTTTAACTTGAGAGTGTGGAGGAAAGGGGAAATAACACCCGGATTGGGCCTGGCATAATAAGTTGAAACTTGTGCAAAGAGAGGCAGCCTTAGAGCTGCCGAGGTTCTCACTGCTTAACTTTCCCTCCTGCTTACATCACATTCACTCGGTTTGTGCCTACTACAGGTGCAGTAAATGGGGATGGTGTGTCCCCCTCATTTCACAGTTAGGGGTCCAGGGCCCCGTGGGGGTGCTGCAGCATGCTGAGGCAGGATGCACTGCCCATTTGCCTTGCTCAGAAGGTAGGTGAGACCAGATGGTTTGTGTGGTACTGGCTGTCTTGGGCAGATATCATGCAGTGGATCAGCTCAAACAGCAGGAATCGATCATGTCCAGGTTTCCAGAAGCTAGAGGGCTTGCTTCCTCATGGACCTTCTGGCTGGTGGGCAGTGCTTGGGTTCCTTGGCTTTCCCATCACACAGCAATGTCCTCTCCTTTCTCTTCTGGGTTCTCTTCTGACTTCTGGCTCCTCCCCATAGCTTTTTCTTTAAAAGGGAGGGTTTCTTTATAGAACTGAGACCCAGCCTGATTCAGTTGCCCACACCTTCACTAAACATTTAGCATCTTCAGAAGTTCCTATGCACGGTGGGCCCACCCACAGGAATGGGATTAAGATGCTTTTCCTGGGGTACATTGTTCGTCCTGCCACTGTGACTTCATTCTAAGACTTTGTGCTCATTGAGACCCTGGTTCTGCCACTGAATGTGTGAGCTACTTTCACCTTTTGTACCCCAGTATTTTTTTTTATTCAGTTTTATTCGAACACAATCACATAACATACAGTCATCCATGGTATACAGTCAGCCGTTCACAGTATGATCATGTAGTTATGCGTTCATCACCAGAATCTATTTCTGAACATTTTCCCTATGTCAGAAAGAATCAGAACAAGCATAAAAAATAAAAATGAAAAAAGAACACCCAAATCATCCCCCCATCCCATACCATTTGTCATTTAGTTTTGATCCCCATCTTTCTACTCATCTATCCATACACTAAATAAAGGGGGTGTGATCTACAAGATTTTCACGATCACACTATCACCCCTTGCAATCTACATTATTATGTAATCATCTTCAGGAGTCCAGACTGCTGGGTTGGAGTTTGGTAGTTTCAGGTATTTACTTCTAGCCATTGCAATACATTAAAACCTAAGAGGTGTTATCTGTATAGTGCATAAGAATGTCCACCAGAGTGACCTCTCGACTCCATTTGAGATCTCTCAGCCACCGACTCTATTTCGTCTCATTTTGCATCCCCCTTTTG
>PVKY010003110.1:0-22829 GCA_004027775.1 Bradypus variegatus | reverse complement strand
TTGAGATATTAGTCTCAGTTCTAATGGTCCGCCCAGTTGGGTAACAGCAGCAACAAAAGCTTTTCAGCTGTAAGTACCTTCTAGATGAACTGCTAGGAAAAAAATTAGAGGCTCTGCCTGAGGGAATTTTTCCAGAAATTCATATTTTATAGCAGTAAAACAATCACTTAGGTAAGGTTTATCTCAAAGGTTTGTTGTGATAGAACATTTGATAGGAAATTTGGTGTTTTGAATCTGGCAAATGTGGATGAGATAAAAAAGTGGATAAGCCATTACTTAAAAGCTATTGTGATTCTTATGATGAGACACGTTTGGGAAAAACTAATTGGACCTCCCTCAGCATATATGGAACCCTTTGATAGACTTTCTTCCCTCCTTTCTTCAACATGGTCAAAATTCATTTCTGCCTTCCATTGTAATGTTACTGTCTTGATTGAGTAGCCATATTTAGAGCTTAGGAACATGCATCTGGAGAGCTATTCACTTCCTTCCTATTTCGGTGACCAGACTGTACACTTCTCCAGCATAGCGTGCCTTTCCAGGGCAGCTGGGGCTGAAGGCTTCGGCAATCCGTTCTATTCCATTGCTGAGAGGAGGTTACATTGGTGTAAGCCTCCAGTGAACCTCTAGTTCACCACCAGCTCTGGCAGCCTCATCCACCAGCTCACATTTTTCTCTCTGCATATCATTTCATTATCCGGTGTCCTTCTCCTTGCGTCTTCTTAGGCTGTCCCAAGCTACAGTATGAACCCCACCAAATTTTCAACTTTTTGCCGATATTTCCCATTCTCTGTGTTCCTGAAACACAGATTCAATATAGGTCACAATGTCATCTTGTCTCTTCCTATACCTTTTTCTCTAAGTCAACCCATATTTAATTAACTTTTAACTATCCATGGTAATGGAAGGTAAGTAGTTGCTTACATAATCCAAATTATCAGATACTCTAAAATCAATGCGTGCGTTGCTTTTTATTCCTTCCAGGCATTCAGCCGATTTCTCTTCATAATGATCTGTGGAGTTGAGGCTAATGTTACATTTTTGAATTAAAACTGGATTAACATTAAAAATTTTATTCCATCTTTTGGATAAAAGAAAACTACCGTAGAGCAAGTCATCCCTGCAGTAGATATTTTAAAAGGCAGAGAATCCTTCTCCATATGTTAGAAATGTGTCTGTCTGCTGCTTTTGGAGGGAATTATAGCATCAATCTTAAAGGTTCTGTCCCTTAGCCTTAGAATGCTCAGTCTGCCCAATGGGGACCAGCCATGAACCTTTTTTTGTTTTGAGGCTTTAGATGGCTGCTTCTTGCCTGGCCTCCTTGGGGGCAGTTTCTCCAGTCACAGGACCACCAGGACTACAGAATTAGTCTATCTGCCTTGAAATTCTTGATGCCATTTTTTTGTATCCTGTAAATCACTGTCCTAAGTAAGACTCGGCATTTATTCAGACTCTGGAATATCTCATTTTATAGTAATGGTAAAGTTGGGTTTAAAGCATTTCCTTACAAATATTTGTTTCTTTTTCTTTAAAAAAAAAGGCAAGGGTGGGTGGGTGGAGTCAATTTCTATTGGTTGTGGCTGCTAGGAAGCCCTGAGCTAAACTTGCAGGTGACCTTTGGTAATGGCATGGGGTTTTGCTGCATGCACTTTTATGTAACAACTTTCCCTGTAGCTTCACCTTGTAAATTATACCTCTTGTTATTTTTGCATGGATTTATTTCTGTCTTATAAATCTTCTTGAACATATTTTTCTAATCTACTGTAAATACTTTGGGGAATGAGGTTGTGTGAATTACTCGGATAGAATAAACGCAGCACATTAACAACAAAAGCTACAGGTGGAGCTGTTAGTCATTCTGTCATACAGCCCTTGCTTCGGGAGTCAGAAAATGAAAGCTCATTTTTAAATATGGTAAAATACATATGTGAGACACCAAGAGTGAGGTCTTCCTCTGAAAACATGAGATGATGGCAACCTTACAGATACCTGAGTCTGTATTTCTTAGTACTCCGGAAACTGTGACCAGTCAACAAACTGGGCGTCATCTCTTCTTTTATCACTTGTAGACGAGCCCATCTACAGTTTCAGAGACAAAAAGTGCCATTGATGGCGGTTGTCAAGGAAGAGCTGGGACAGCCAGTGGCATGAGGGGTATGGCCTTTAATGTGTATCCAATGGGTGAGGAAGGTGTCACAGTGACAGCCCCCCCACACACACACTGGATAGTCATTGTCTGATGCGTGCATTTATGTTTTGTGAATAATGCCCTCAGGTCTTTAGAATGCACTCCAAATTTCTTCATAACCAGCTCTGTATAAAGCCCTTTAAAGAAAGCCCTGTGAGGGGCTGTTGAATTACATCTCCATTTTCTTTCATTAGGAAGCCACATCTGGCATTAAATTTTTTTTTCATGGTTTCCCATAAAAGTATAATTTCACTTCATTCTTACTCATTTCTTTCCACAGTGGGGAGAACAGAACTGCTTCCTCACAAGAATCATAGTCCATTTTTATTTGCCTTGCACATTAGTGATTTTTTTCCCCTTTGGCTCCCTAAGAAAAATTAATTTGAGATGAAAAAATGCAATTTTATGATAAAGCAGGCTTTGTCTTGATAATAACAATGATCAATGAACACACCATCTAAGTCCTTTTGGGTAAATGAATAATTCTTTGATCATGTCTGAGAAGAGGAAACACATGAATTTATGTTCTAGATCTTCAGATAGTTTCTCCTTCTCCGTTGTTACTTGGACTTAACTTGCCTAAAATTAATGAAGCAAATATCCAGAGGCAGAACCAGGTTTTATGAGGCTAGAAGCTTCAACAATACAGGGGGCCCATTTTTTAAAAAAAGGACACAAAAATATCTTATTTTTACAATTTTTTTACACAAACATATGACCATGTAAACTTACTGCCAGGGTTCTGCTTGGGCCTTGGAAAGGCTCATGCAAGAGAGAGCCCTTAAGCTTAAACTTTATTGGTTTCACAGTAAGTTCATTTCTGCAGGTACGATATTGTAATAAATGTTCACATATACCACGCACACTTGAACTTGCTACTTGGGTACATGACTACAGGAAATGTGGGTGATGACTATACAGGGACTAGATAGGAATATACAAGTATAAATATAAGAACCCAAGATTACATATTGCGTTTTAAGCACACAAAAACACAGATACATTTTTCTATTGTTGTTGAGTAACAACCTTCTAAAAATCATACCCAGGCATGATCTCCTCTTTTCCAGACTTTGAACTATCTGTCTGCATTTAAATGTTCACTTTAAGGGGGAGGTAATCAATTTAATACATTATCATTCACTCAGACAAGCTGAATCAAACACAGTTCTCTGAATTGGACTCATGCTGAGCAATTCCCTATTGTAGAAGCTAGATGTGATGGGTGGGAGGAAGGAAGAAGGTGGGGTTAGGGAGCACATTGCCACTAGGTAGAGCTTGGCATTTTCTTCTTTAGGCAGCTCAGATACTGGTCTGGAGGTCTCCGTTGAGGAGGGTCCTCTGGGTCTCCGTGGTCTCATTCAGCCGGGATTTGTCCTGCTTACTGTCACTCCGTTCCCCGTCATCTGTGCTGCTCATCTTGACCAAGCAGAGGACATTCTGGAAGCTCTTCTTGAAGTTATCAGACAAGAAGGCATAGAGGATGGGGTTGGCACAGCTATTGGCATAGGTGAGGACCACCACAAAGTCAAACATGCCTTTGAGGGCTGGGGTAGGATTGATGGCCACAGAGACAGAAGAGACATTGAATATGTAGAAGGGGAGCCAGCAGAAAATGAAGACAGCCACCACTATGGACACCATCCGGGTGACCTTCTTCTCAGACTTTTTCCTCTTAGAGGAACCCACTCTGATTCCAGAAGACTTCACCTTGATGATAATGAACAGGTAGCAAAGACAAATGATGGTGAGGGGTACCAGGAACCCCAAAATGAAGGCATAGATAATGAACCCTGTGTACCATGCCCCAGATTCATCCGGCCAGTTGATGGTACAGCTGCTTCTCCCCCACTGGTTGCTCCGAAGCCCAGCACATATCATGATGGGCAAGATGACCAGCAGAGAGACTCCCCACACAGCCACATTGATCATCTTGGCTGTCCGGGGTCTTCTCCACTTGGCTGACTTGATGGGGTGGACCACAGCCAGGTATCGGTCTATGCTCATGACTGTCAAGCAGAAGATGCTGGTGAACTGATTGATGCCGTCCACAGTCATGACCACCCGGCAGATGGCCTTGCCAAAGGGCCAGTGGACCAGAGCCACCTGCATGGCCAAGAAGGGTAGACCCAGCATGAAGAGCTCATCTGCGATGGCCAAGTTGAGGATGTAAATGTTGGTGATGGTTTTCATCTTGGCATAGCGTAGGATGACATAAATGACAAGTGTGTTGCCACACAACCCAATGATGCAGACCACAAAATATATGAATGTGAGGACTGCATTGCTGGTCAGGTCATAGTATGGTTCTGTTTGGTTTGAGCTGTTGGCTGCTGCCACTGAACCACTGAGGTCAACTGGAGAGGACAGCCATGTTTGGCTCCCATTGAGTAGCTCGTACGCCATATTCATGCCACTTTAAGGCCTTAGACTAGCTCCATCCAGCCTGAAAAGCTTATCCTCACTTTAAAGGACCTTTGAGGCACAGGATCCACTGTGACATCTGGAAGGGAAAAAGGAATATTGGTCCATCAGTCATAGACTACTTAAGCTCACACCAGCTTTCCACATTTCTGATTTACCCTCTCAGATATACTCTTAAATTGAAAAGTGTTTTCCCTATCAATGTTAGGGCTCAAGCCCATCCTCATCACTCATTAGCATGCAGACTTTTGAGTTGTTTTTCCAATAGTGGAGAAAGTTTTGGTTAAGCCATCACAATTTGTCTTGTCATCTTTGGTGACACATTTGGAGGATAGCTGTGGCTGCAAAAAATGTATTTTGATTTTAATAAGTTGACTAATACAAACCGTGAAAAGGCAGACCTTGAGAAGCTCAGCCCCTGGCTTCAGAGGGCTCTGACACTAGCATTATTGGCCTTTTCCTTATGAGGAAATCTGTGCTGACTTGCTGGCTGCTTAGGACTCTTTCCATTTGGAAACTGGAGTGGAAAAAACCCGGACTTTTGAGGTAGAATAAATCCAGATTCCACCGCTGAACCTAAGTGATCTTGTCCAGGAAATGTAACCGCTCCGACTTTTGCTGAGATGGGTGTGTCCTGAAGGTTAAATGATGGAATGTATGTGAAAATGCCTATCTTGTGCTGGGCTCATGACTGGTATCTGATTAGTGTCCTTTTCCCCTCTTATTTTTCCCTCTACCATCTTGTTATCCCCAGTTTACTGAAATCTTCCTATGTGATAAACCAATTTATAGTCTTAAATATTAAAAATAAAAGTCTGGCTTGCTTTCATCTCAAATACATGATTTAGTTTATTTTTTGTTTCTTCAATTTTTTGTCTCTTCTGTTTTTATTTCTCTAAGCCTCATCTTTGACCTCCCCATGCTGGGGAGAGACCATTTCTAGACTGCCTCAGTGGGATCTGCTCCAGAGTGCTCGTCTTCTAACATCCCAGAGGATTCTCCTGTGATTCCCTGATTAAGGACAAAAATAGAGGCCAGGCTTGAGGGAAGCAGGCTCTGTCATAGAAGTGACCAGGAGCTTCCAAACACTGACATAGTTCATTCACACTCACTATCCCCTTGATCTTCCCAACCATCCCATGAGGTAGGGATAATTATTCCCCTTTTACAGGTGGGGAAACTGAGGCTTAAAAAGTTTAAGTAACTTGCTCTGAAACATTCATACACAACTGATGAGTGGAGACTTGAACACAGGACACATGAACCCAAGTCTTGTGTACTTTTCACAGCATCATATTGGTTTTGCTTAATGGACTGGAAAACTAGCCACTGGTAATCAGGCTTTGATTTGTGTTACTTTCATGCTAAGAAAATAACAGTAACATTGTTGACTTGACCTAAGATGTGAAACAATAGCTCATTTCAAAATTAAATCATTTATCTACAACCATTGAAAAACCATCATTGAGGGGCTTCTTTCTAATGGGCCCCAGGGACACAGCAATGAAAAAGACAAGTCTGATGCCCTCTAAGAGGTTACAGTTTAGTAGGGAGACAGGTAAGGAAGTCAACTCATAGTATGGGGTGTGAAGTGAATAGAGATATTAGCAAAGGACTTGCAAATGCCTTCCTCTCCTGGGGAATCAGAGGAGGCTTTATAAGAGGAATTTTTGACCTGGGTCTTGAGTATATCAAGAGTGAACAAGGAGGGCAGGGGATGGGGTGGGGTGGGGGTGCATTGCAGGAAGAAGGAAGATGGTAAAGCATATAGTATAAAAGCATATAGTGGGAACCATCCACCTAGCTGACACATTTCACTTGAACAGGTTACATTTTCCTGTGCCTGAGTGATAGGGAGTTAATGCATAATGGGTGTAAGTTTTCTGTTTGGGGTGATAGAAAAGTTTTGGTAATGGATGATGGTGATGGTAGCACAACATTGTGGATGTGATTAATGTCACTGAATTGTATGCTCCGGAGTGGACAAGATGTTGTGTTGTATATGTTACCACAAAGAGAGAGAGAGAGAGGGAGGGAGGGAGGGAGGGAGGGAGGCAGGGAGGGAGAGAGACACTCAAGAGACAAAGATAATTAATTGCAATACATGATCCTGGACTGGATCTAATAATGGAGGAGAAAATACTTTTGAGAAAATACTCAAAAGGACTTTGTTGTGACAATTGAAAAGATTGGAATATAGACTGTATGACATATCAAATTCCTTGGGCTGGATAACTGTACTTCATGTTGTTATATAAGTACATGTCGTTGTTCTTAGGCAATATACATGGAAGTATTAAGTGCTAATGGAGGATGCATGAAACCAACTCAAATGTCTAGAAAATGATGTATCTAGAGAGACATAGAATGATATAACATATGTGGCAATATGTTAAAAGTTGGTAAATCTGAGTATCTGGATGGGGATATATTAAAGTCCTCCATTTTCTTTGTTGTATTATTTTTGTAACCTTCCTATAAGTTTGAAATTATTTCAAAATAATTTTTTAAGTATTATTGGGGGAACCTAGGGACCTGGGATTTCCGGTCTGCATCTAAAAACTACTAAAAACAGAAGCTGTAAAGAGACAATTTTTAGTATCTCCAGATTAACTTGGATTGTTTCCACTATCATTTCTAACCTTCCTGCCAGTTATATTAACTCTGCAGACCCAGAATCCCATCTAAGCTGCCTGCATTGGGGTGTGCTTCAGTCATCAGCATTTCCAGTCTGTGTAAGGTGAACGGTCACACCCCACTGTCTGAGTACAGCTGCTGGGCTGCAGGGGTACTGCCTGTGGCTTTTGGAATAGGAACAGCGATGGTGTCATGCTTGTGAGAGAGGGTCGAGTGCTGCTTTCTGGCCTCAACTGCACTGTCTGCCCCGGTTTCACTCACTTGGAGGGAATTCTCTGGGGGTCATTTTCTTCTGAGATCAGCTGAGAAGCAGCCCATCTCCACTTTGGAAAGAGGCAGCAATAGATGGGTCTAGAGCCATGGTGGAGGGGCAGGCTTCGTGGAGGGGCAGGCCTGGGAGCCGGCTAGGTGTGGGACGCCTCCTCCAAGGAAGAAAAGAGCTTAAATCACAGTGGGTTTTATTTCTTTAACAAAGACGTCAATTTCCTAAGGTCACTGAGTGACTTCTGCTTCCTTTGTGTCCACAGAGAGTGGAGTCCGGTGCTAGGCAATCAATACTTGTTGAATGGTGTTCAATTAAATGCACAAGTTAAGTTTGGTTTTCTGCTTGCTTTATTTTTCCAGCCTAAGAGTACTAGATGCTGGAAATGGCTGGTTGTTGGTTTCCTCTGAGACCCAGGGGCTGTGGTTATAGCCTAAGAAATGAGCGGGGATGGGGAACGGTGGTCTAAAATCGTTTCCAGCCTCAGTTCCTCCCTTCTCCCCAGCGTTTCCCCCCACACCCCCGCCCCATTCAGCTCCCACCCCCACTTCCTGGGGACCTGCTAGACCCCACTCTGTCTCCTGATGGCTGGAGCGGGAGCCCCACCCGCCGGGGAGATGACAACCCGGTGCTGGTCACCGCGGCACTGGAGCGCAGGGGAAAAGCCCCGGCGGTGCTGGTGGAAAGAGGGTGGGAACGAGTCTCCAGACAGCTGAGTCGGTGACCGGGTTGGCACAGAAAATCTCCCCTTCCCATCCAACTCGCTGACCTGCAACCCCAAGGGCTTCAGAGAGGATTTCCCTCCTTTTCCAGGAGGACCGGTGGGGGGGGGGGGAGGCAGTGAAGACTGTCGCACCCGCATGCCCAGTCTCTAAACGCAGAGGGGGGCCGAGGCGCCAGGGATGGCTGGGAGCTGGCGATAGCCGCTGAGGGACTTGGCCGGCGGCGCCCCGCCACGCAGAGATAACGTCTTTCCAAACCCAGCCAGCCCCTAAGATTGTTCGGGAACCATTTCCCCGGCCCGGCAAGGAAGAACAGGAAGAAGCCCCCTTTTCATCCACCCGGCGTCCGCCGCCTGCCCCTCAAAGGCTGGGCTCTCGGAGGTGCGCGCCCGCAGGCGCCCCAGGCCGGCTCCTGTCACTGCCCCCTCGCCCACCTCACTCTCCTTGGGCTTGAGCTCTGCTTTGCAGGCGGCTGGGGGAGTTGTCCTCGACGCGGCTACCACCTGGACACTCGACTAAGGGACGGGGACGGGACCAGGACTCTTGTCAGCGCACACGGGCGTGCGGCTATGTGGACGCGTTTGTTCCGGGACGCAGGACCACAATCTCCACTCACGCCGGCTGTCAGCTGTCGTTCGTTCTTACCAAAATCACCCCCAAAAGACCAAGGGCGGAGAATCACGCACATTCGCTCCCGGACCCACACTCACGTCTGTGACACACTCAGGCACACCGATGGTCGTACCTCGATGCAGTGCAGATGCACACAGGTGCCCAAGTGCGCTTCTCGCTCCCTCCCTCCATCCAGTCCATCTTTCGCACGCACACACACACGGACACACTCGCGCGCGCTCACGCACACACCCCTCACCTTTGCTTTTCCGGGGCAATCCGCTAGCCCGGCTCCCTGGCACCTAGTGACAGCGCTCCACTCAGCCGGGCGCCGGGGCGCACCGCAGCTTGGGTGCTCCGCGCTCGGCGTCCCGGGCTCCTGGCTCGGCGGGCCCCGGGCGCCGGCCGCTGCTCGCCCAGCCCGCAAACCCCCGGCGCCGAACCGCGGACTGGGCTCCGGGCGCAAGTGGCCGCACCGCTCAGACTGGCCCAGCCCGGCCGGGGCCCCTCGGCACACTTCCCCACGTCCCACCCCCCACCCCCACTCGGGTGACGTCACTACGGCTTGGCTCCGCCCGCGCGGTCCTGTAGGAGGCGAGGGGTGAGCGGGGTAGAGAATCCAGCCCGCGGCTGCAGGCACAGCTCGGGGGCACCTGGGGGGAGGGGGTGGGAGCCGCGTGCGGGGGCGTGAAGGGGTAAGCGACTTAAGCCTCCCAGGACTCGTTGCAAGGACACGCGCTGCTATCCCTCAAATTTCACAGAATCGGTTCTGTTTCACCCAGCAGATTCCAGGTCGCTGGAGAAGGGCGGCAGGGGTGACTCAAGCCTCGCTCTGGGACCTGTGTGATGTAGCCAAACAAGTTTGCAAAGCTGCATCTAGCTCGGGCCAGGGGAGCAGGGTAAGGGTCTGGGTGAGGGTACCAGAAAAGCGTTCAGGGGCAAGCACTTCCCTAAGCGGTGGCCATAATGCCCGGGTTGTGTGTGAGCTCGCTCTTTGGTCCGTTCAAGGCGCTGTCAGGGGCTCAAGCAGAGGCCGACTTATACCAGCGCTTGCAGCTTTCCACACCTGGAGGCCATGTGCTTTAACTCTGGTCAGTCAGTGTCTGCCGGCCCCACCCAGCACACACCCTCCTCCAACATACCTGAAGGAGCAAAAGGGGAACAAGCAAGAAGTGGGAGCTCTGTCGCATCGAGTTGCAGCTATTTATGTTTTGAACTGTGATGATTCAGCCTGTTCCAATAGTTTAAGTCATAATCAATCCTGCAGCCTCCCCTTCTTCAACCTCCTCCAGCGACACACATATACATAGACACACACACACTCACCATCCTCAGTATATTTTCAGAGGATGGCAAAACAGAAAGCAAACCCGAACCACAATTTTCTCTGTGGGCTTAGCCACCTTGCTCTGTCCATCCATCTATCTGATTTCCGTTTCAGCTGTGACAAATGTAAGTCCTATAGCTGATAAACAGGTGGGGTGAGCCCGTGATATGGGTGAATGACAAGGGGAAGGAACCACCCGGTAAAGTGATAGCCCACTGCTAGTTTCTGTCCGGGCCAAACTGCATCTTGGGGTACTGTTCTAGTTTGCTTCTGGTTTCTTTGAACCCAAGAGTTCAGTTCTCAGTTTCTCTCTCCGCTTGCAGTTTACTATAAGCTGCAAGGAGAAGCCAGGGTACATCCTCCACACATAGTATGGAGATCTCCTCAGCTAAGTATTCCAGGTTGTCGTTTTCAAATTCTTCCTTCCATCTGACACCAGGATTCAATTTTGCCAAATTCTCTGCCACTTTAAAACAAGGATCGCCTCTCTTCCAGTTCGCAACAACACATTCATCATTTCTGTTCAAGGCCTTGTCAGAAGTATCTTTAGAGTCCATATTTCCACAAACAGTCTCTTCAAAGCAGTTTAGGCCTTTTCTATCAAGCTCCTCACAATTCTTCCAGAATCTTCTTCTTATCCATTTAAAAAGCTGTTCCAACATGTTTGGTATTTGCAAACACAGCAGCAAAAGCACCCCACTTGTCTGGTACCAAAATCTGTTCTAGTTTGCTAATGCTGCCGGAATGCAAAACAGCAGAAATGGATCGGCTGTTATAAAGGGGGTTTATTTGGTTACACAGTTACACTCGTAAGGCCATAGAGTGTCCAAGGTAATGTATCAACAATCAGGTATCTTCACTGGAGGATGGCCAATGGTGTCTGGAAAACCTCCGTTAGCTGGGAAGGCACGTGGCTGGCCTCTGCTCCAAAGTTCTGGTTTCAAAATGGCTTTCTCTCAGGATGTTCCTCTCTAGGCTGCAGTTCCAAAAACTATGTCACTCTTAGTTGCTCTTGGGGCATTCTTCCTGTCTTAGCTTCTCTGGAGCAAAAGTCTGTTTTCAATGACCATCTTCAAACTGTCTCTCAACTGCAGCTCCTCTCTCAGCAACTCGGCATTCTTCAAAATGTCCCTCTTGGCTGTAACTCCTTTTCAAAATGTCACTGTCAGCTGCACTGAGTTCCTTCTGTTTGCCAGCTCATTTATATGGTTCCACTGATCAAGGCCCACCCTGAATGGATGGGGCCATGCCTCCATGGGAATATCTCATCAGAGTTATCACCTACAGTTGGGTGGGGCGCATCTCCATGGAAACACTCAAAGAATTACAATCTAATTAACACTGATAGGTCTGCCCACACAAGATTACATCAAAGAATATGGCTTTTTCTGGGGACATAATACTTCAAACCAGCACAAGTACCTGAGTGGAATTCGAGGGTTTCCATTGCATTCACACATTCTGAGATATTGATCACGAAGCAACGTGAATGCCAACATCCTGGAACTCAGAGTTAGAAGGATATTGACCTGGTGATGGCTTTAAGTCCCCATGAGTCTGGAAGGCAGCTTCTCTTCAGACCAGTGTGTGCAGGGCGGAGAGGCTGGGCGGGCTGGCTCACTAGAAGAGGAGTGTCCCTACTCACCTTCAGCCTGAGGTGGGGGAAGGGGGGAGGACAAGAGTCAGCCCTGTGGTTCCAAGTGAAATTGAGCTGAGGAGAACTCTGCACACTCTGGTGACACAGTAGCACCTGAGGCCACCCTCTAGTTTAAAAAACCAATGATCTGGACCAGGAAAGGTTTCCAGGAAAGAAGAGGAAAGGGAAGATTCATGAAGTCCCAGTCTGCCCTCAAATTCCCTTCCCTGGGACCATGTTATCTTTTAAAGGTACTTGAACTGGCGATGCAAACTTGTTTTATCTTTTTTTTTTTTTTTTTAAACAAGTGCAGTGTTTTCACCCATGCAAGAAATGAACCACTGGCACTCAACTGCCCCCAGTGGTTCATTTCTTACATGGTGCATGCTTTTTTGGGTTTGCTTTTTATTTTTATTTTTTTAGTCTTAGTTGAGAAGTAAACCCAAAGAATGCTCCTGGAGGGTCAGCTGAATAGCCATCTCCCTCCAAGCAATGTGGGTGATTAATTGGTGCCTCCCTGTGTGCTCTTAATCTTCAGGGATGAACAACGTGAAATCTCCCCCACCCATGTTGCACTTTCCTTGTGCAGTTTCCTCTACCTGATAAGTCAGGTAGGGCAGGCCCAGCCTGGAAAAAGTCCTAACCCACCCCACCAGGCACATCTGCCTCTTCTGTAGGGCTGGGTGAATGGGATCCGGACATTGACCTTGACAACAGAAAATGTGTTATTGAGAACAAAGGTTGATTTTGTGCAGATGATGTATGCCACCCCTCCCCCACTTTGAATGCCTCGAAAGAGCCATTTGACTTTGCTGCCACCTGTACTCAGCAGCCCTCCACAAGTTCCTGTTCCCTATTGGACTCCCAGTGGCTGTTCTTTTGACAGTTCCCCTCCATCTGCTGAAAGACTCTCCACTGTTAGTCCGGGGCTGCCTCTCTTTCCTCTGTAGTTCTGTTAATAACTAAGTAACAAAAACTTGAGCCTGAAAAATAAAGCGGTTGGGGCAGAGATAACCTCAGCACTTGCTTGTTTGATATCTTTAAAGCAGTTAAATAATACCCTTCCCTCTTTCAGCACTTATCAGAGGGACAATAGACAGCAGGAAATTAATTACAGGAGCAGGACAAAGATTCACTCTTGTGGTGAGAAGTTCACAGCTTGGGAGCAAGGACCCAGGAGACCTTGAGCTCCCAAGTAGGGCATTATACCTCTAAGCAGCTCAGTAAATTTATAGGGAGAAATGATTACTCTGCAGTCAATTTAGTGGAAGTAAATATTGCAGTTAAGCTCAGAGGAGGGCAGGAGAGCCCTGGGAGGAGGGTTGGGTTGGACCTGGTAGGGGTGGCAGATGGCAATCTAGGCATCCAAGGTGGATTTTATTGTCTCCACGGGAATGCCAAGGTCAAGGCTGCCCATGTCTGCTGACAGGGAAAGGCTGGCACTCCTGTGGTGGAGAACATATAGATGCACAAAGGAAAGGGAGATACTTGGCATGAAGCTCCTATTACCCACACTTCCTGGGGCGCTCTCAGTTCCAGCTCTGCTGTCCATTACCCCCCACAGACCATCTGCATTTTATGAAGATTGAGATGCCAGCTTCCACCCTCTATCTCCTAGACTACAACTTGTACTCACTGGCACGAAAATCTTCCCTGACACCATGGGTCCTGATTTTTAGTTTAGAAAATACAGAATATGGTCACCATAACTCTTAAAAAAATATGTGGCCATTTGGCATGGTGTGTTTGATGGTCTCTTCAAGACAGAAGGTGTTTAAGTGAGGGCTTTTCTTCCCTTTGCTCCACCTAGCCCTTGTGGGCAATGAGCGTGGCTTGATGCATCGCCATTTTTCTCCATTAACATCCTTGTTAGGGAATATGTAGGGAATACGTTGGCCAAGTGGGTGAGCAGGCATTGGAATCTCTTTGGAAACCAATCCAAATAGGTCTAAAATCAGGATAGGAGACACTGTGATCTAGTATGACTCTTTCCTCTTCCCTTTCTGTTTGGGATTGAATGGCATGTTCAGGTCCCAACCCCTGGGCCTGTGAGTGCGAATGCATTTGTATACAGGAACTTTGAAGATGTTTTTAGTTGACATGTGCCCATACTGAATGAGGGTGGGCCTCCATCCAATATGCCTGAAGTCCACATAAGCAAAGGAAATTTGACACAGAAAGAGAAACCACAGGGAGCAGCCAGAAGCTGGAAGTCAGTGGAACGTGGAAGAGAAAGGAGAAGATGCCGCCATGTGCATTGTCTTGTGACAGAAAAGCCAAGGAACCCCAAGATTGCCAGCCAGATGATACTTACCACTGCAGGAAGCCAGGCTTCTAGCTTCTGAAACCATAAGCCAATAAATTCCCATTGTTTAAGCCAGCCCATTGCATGGTATTTGTTTTAGCAACTAGAAAACTAATATACTCTCCATTTGGGCAGAAATGCATCAACATAGCATCCTGGAGCCAAAAGGGACCTTAGAAATTCTCAGGTTTATAGTCCTCACCCCACCATTGTACAGACAAAGATGCCATGCTCAGAGAGGTCGGGTGGCTTGCTCAAGATCACCCAGCTAGAGAGGGGCAACATCAAGAGTCAAATCAGCTCTTTTCAAGTGCAGAGTCATGCTCCTTTCACAGCAATACCACCTCACATTACATGTGAAAGCTGGAGGGGAAGAGTTCCCAGCTCTCCCCACCATCTGTCCCAGTGCTTCCCTTCCACTGGCACATTCCTCCTGATAACGAAATCCCTGCTGTCCTCACCCTGGCCTAAGTTCTCCTTTTCAATCTCTTGGTGGCAGAGTTGGAAAACGTGGCCAACCCCTTCGTGGCTTTTTCCAGAGAGTGTTTCCTAGAACTCAAATTCTGCAAGATGTACTACAGAAAAAGAACAAAACAAATCTGGGAAATGCTGCCCACCAGCTCCCTCTCTTGTAGATTCACAACACGTATTAATAACTATCAGTAACATTTATTAAGTGTCTATTATGTGCATGGGGGCATTAAGTGTTTCATGCATCCATTATCTCATTTAATCCTCTCAACCTTGAGGTGCATGCTATTATTGTTATTAATATTGTTAGTTTGAGAATGTGTGCAGGGAAGAAACCGATTTATCTTTAACCCAGTGTTTACCCAATTTATTTGTCCAGGAAACCTTCCCTATGAATAATTTTTAACACTTATTGAGTGCACTATTCTAGATACTTGATAGTAACTCGTTTAATCCTCACTGTAACCCTGTGGAGCGGCTTACCATGATTTTACTATCCCCATTTGTGAATGATGCAACTTAGGCACAGAGAGGTTAAGTACTTTGTCCAAGGTCACACAGCTACTAGGTGACAGAACTAGGATTTGAACCCCGTCATCCACTTTCTTACCTACTCTACCTTCCCAGGTATGAATGCCTGAAGCACAGCTGTGCAGAGCAGGGAGAAGGGGGCTCCTTCCTTCCTCTCATCTCTCACTGAGGCTGATGAACTGGAGGTGGGACTATTCCTTCCCCTGATGAATAGCCTTAATTGTTTTAAGCTCTGCTTCCTGCAGTTTATTCTTCCAACCGCAGGCTGCCTCTTTTGATGAATTCTGGATTGTTTCCAAGTTCTCTGAGGCCCTGACAACCTTCCAATCCTCCTCAGACCCCCTCCCTTCTCCCTTCCAGATAGCCAGGTAACCAAAAGTGCATGATGCTCTCCTGCTTTATGAGAAAGGGGTGCTGCCTCCAGGGTGGGGTTTACAGATTCACAGAAGCAGAACAGCCCTCAGAGAGCACGTGGTGCAGGGCTGCACGCTAGGATAACCCGGGGAGTTTTCAAAACTAAGGATGCTTTGACTCCTTCCTTAGTGATTGGGATTTACTGGACCTGGGATGGAGCCCAGATAATTTTTTTAAGAACTCCCCAGGAGATTTTAATGTTAACATAGAGAGCCACCGGGAGTTGAACCCCCTCATTTTAGAGGTGGAGGAGCAATGAATCAGGGAGGCAAAGAGACCTTCCTGAGTCATACAGCACACACCTCCGTCTCTCTCTAGTGTAGTGCTGCCGTGGACTCACCCTGTCTTTCATGAGCCTGGGATCCTGTTATGAGTGCAGAGAGAGCGCTGAGCTGGGATTGTGCAGGTGTGGGGCCTGGGAGCTCCCGGTTTCCTGGCAGATGGAACCATGGTTTTCACTCTCATAAGGAAAAACCCTGCCGATTAGCAAACTCTTCTGTCTCAGGGTGAGATGAGGGTGGGGTAGGGGACACCACCCCAGAGCCCTCTTGCAAGTACCAATTGCAGATGCACTGCCTCTTGTAGGAACTGGTGTTTCACAGCTTGTGAGAGGGGCAGCGATTTCACAAAAGGCCAGAACCGGTGAATGGATCTCAGTGGCTTTTCTTGTATTTAGAGAAAAGAAGATCAGAGCTAGGTTTCCTTCTGCCCAAAGTTATAGAACTGGCACACTGGACTGACTCTCCCATCTCCTTGTGGCATGTCCCTCTGGGGTTCTGTGCTCCTGCATGTGCATTGTCAGCAGCCTGGGAGCTCAGTAAGGGGTCCCACTGGGTCCTTTCCCTGCAGATACTTCTTTCTTGTTCTGGACATTCTCCTTGTCCTTTCCTTCCTATGCTCGTGGCCAAAAGAATAGTCCAATCCTTAATGGGCCATTTTACATTTTAACCAAGGCTTTGGTGAGACATAAATCCACAGGAGAGGGTCTCCAAGTGGGACTCAGCTTCCATGTTGGTAGAGGAGGGATCTTCTCATCCAGAGGTGTCTTTTCCCTCAGGCTCAGGAATGTCTGCTGCTGAAGGGCCTCCATTCTCCAAAAAGCAAAATCTGGAGTTCATCCATTAACTGCAAATTTGAGAGATTTAAATCCCTTGTTTCCAAAGGGGCTGCAGTTCCTAGGCTTGCCCCAAGGTGGGGTGAGTGCACAGAACTCCCTGCCAAATCTAGCCTGTGAGCTGGGGACCAGTCTCTCAGGATGCAGCCCGGCAGTGCACCCCAGGGCCTCTGTTCCTATTCCCCGCCCCCCTTCCCATCCTGCTACCAATCCAAGAAGGAAAGTAGCCCTGGTAGAATCAGAATGATTTCAAGGTTGCAACCTGGTCGTTTGCAGCAGATTCTGAAGTTTTCTGGAAGAGGCATCTCCTTCTCCCTGTCTCCCCTTCCTTCACCCCACCCTGGCATTACTGACAATCATAAGCTCCCTAGTCTGCCCTCATACAAGATCAGGGCAACCTTACTGGGAAGGAAGCAGCTGGTAGCTTCTTGCAGCTTTGGCTGGAGTGGGATTGCCGTCATCTGAGATGAGGAGGCTTTTAAAGCAGATGCAGATTTTGCAAAGGAAGTTTTTATAGCCAAATGCATTGGACAAGGGTCTTGAAGGCTATCGAGGGGAGTGTGTTGCCTGTTCTCTGGCTGCCTGCTAAAGCATCCAGTGTGGCTCTCACTAGTGCAGCAAAAGCTTCCGCAAGGCAATTAGGATGGGCTTTCCTTCCTCCTTGTCTTGTTTTGCCAGGGCCGCTATGACAAATGCTTCACAGTGGTTGGCTTAAGCAACAGGCATTTACTATTTCATGGTTTCGGAGGCTCAAAGTCCAAAATCAAGGTCTCAGCAGGCCGCACTTTCTTCTGGGGGCTGCAGTGGTTTGGCGCTGACTTGCCACAATCCTTGGGGTTCCTTGACTTGGGTCTCTGCCTCTGTCACATGGCGATCTGCCTCCTTGGTCTCCTCTTGTGGCTTTCCCTGACTGCCTGTGTCCGAATTTCCTCTGCCTTATAAAGACTCCAGTCACATGCATTATGGTCCACCTTGATTCAACTTGGCTTCATCTGCACAGGATCTTTGAAGATCTTCCTCAAAAATCCACACCTTAACTAATAATATCTTCAATGGTCCAGTTTATAAATGGTGTCACACTCACGGGAAAGAGGGTTAAGATGTGAACATGTCTTTTGTGGGGGACGTGATTGGATTCCCAAAACTTCCGTAGGAGGCGGCTCCAGGGAGACATGGGTTTCGTTCAGCCAGGTGAGGCCCCAGGGATGGGATGTGGCCGCTTTCCAAAAGGGAGCCTTGAGTGGCGGCTCCTTCTTTCTCCCGTGTGGGAGCGGGGCTGTGTGCTTTGTTTGCTGGGCTGGCTGCCAGTCCCCGGGGCTCCTGGTGCCGGAGGCCCCAGCGCAGATGGCCAGACCGGGGACGGTGGGGGGCTCCCCTCCCCACAAGTCATTCCTGTGCCTCATCTTGCCCCCACGATGGCCTCTCCTCCTGCTCCCTCTCCCCACCCACCCTCATCTGCAGCCAGATCCCTTTCCCCTGACAGATTGTCCTCCTGACTGCTGCCAAAAGCTAATTTCTCTATGCGACTTCAGGAGCTCCCTCTTTCCCCTCTTTTATTTGGGGCTGTGTATTCCTGAGCTTCGTTTCTAGCCCACTGGGATATTGAATTCTTTTGAATAACTGGATTCAGGGCTCAGGAGATGTGGCTGCTCCCAACAGAGAAGAGTCAGAACGTTGTGGGAGACTGATCTGACCCGACAAGCAGGCATCTGGGGAGGCGGGACTGGGCCTTACTGTGTGGAGCTTCTGGGGTCTTTGAATAATAAGCTCATTTAAACAGAATTTAAAAATATATTTTATACAAGTTCATACATATACGTATAAGCATTTTAACTATGTCTTACCCAAATATGGATGGTTCTAAAAATGAGACCCATTCCTAAAATATGAAGATTTGATACCAATATGCTAAACATTTTGCTTTTGGCTCTGGAGAGGGTTTTCCAAGAGGAATTCCAAAAATGGTGTGGCAGCAGCGCAGAATACATGTTCAGTCTTCCAAGGTGAACACGTTCTGAAATAGCCAATACACAATTCGCTGTATCGTTCTGATGTGACTGGCAAAAATAAACTGACACTGGGATGATGCCTCTGAAGACAATATTTGTACCTGATCCTCCTAAACAGCTAGATGCCTTCATTCATTCATTCATTCATTCAGTCAGTCAGTCACTCAGTGAACAAAACCACCCTATCAGAGAAGCAGGGAGAAAAATTGTTTTCAAGCTCTGTGATCAAACTCCGGACTGTGCTCTCTCAGGAGAAGGGAACTCAAAGCCCTTACCTGAGGCTCTAAATCCTTACCTAGCAAGTGCTCAAAAGAGTGCGCAAGGGCCGTAATTGCTTCTGATGCACGCTGTCTCTGTGGATGTCTCGAAACCAGACGTTTTTTCACAGTCTCTTATACCCCACCCAGGAGAGAAGCTAAAAGGGTTGTCATCGCTCAAATTGTCTTTGTTTCTCTTTTTGGTGTCTTGCCACAAAACTGGCAGTCTCTCAAAAGGCAATTAGCAGTGCAGGAGATAATGAGCATTTAACGCATTTCTTTTGGGGAGAGGCAGGGAGGGAAGGAGCACTGTTGGCTTGACAAGGTCGAGGTTGCCTTGGGGGCCGGAATTGCTCATCCTGGTTAATTTCTCCTAAATTGTATCATTCTCTATAATTTGATGCCCAGATAGCAAAATATATGCTGATAGCATATGCTGATCTTTAGAACAAGCTTGTAGATGGATTTAACTGGTGAAATCTTTTTATTTTTAATCTAATTTTATTTTTTATTAAATTATGTATGTACATGGCTTAAAAAGTCAATAGTAGGATTAGGCTTATAATGAAAAACAGCAGACTTCTGCTCCATCCTTCTCCATTTCTGATATACTCCCTAAGGGCAACCACTTTCAGTTCTCTTTTTGCTGTTTCTTCTGTTATCTATTTACCTCCATGTTTATAAATAACATCCTTGAACGTCTGTTTTTTATTTTTTCTGTTTTAAAGTCTGTTGACTTCCTACTATGAAAGGCCCCCACTCATCATTTATACAATGAATTTTGCTTATTCCCTGCCCTCCAATATGGTTATCTTTTCTGTCAAATCATTGGTCAGTATTTACATTAAAATAATATGTAAATATTATTCAAACTGAGTCAAGTACTATTTGCTGCTGGCCTCTCCTTTCTTGTACAATCTTTTATTTTCCATGGAGTTAATGATACCTTGTTTTTCAAAAAATTGCTTCATTTTCTACTACCTAATAGAAATAATTCATCCCTAAATTCTGACAGAGTTGACAATCTTCTCTTCATGTATTAATCTCTTCTGTTGCATTTCTGGCTTGGAGGATTCTTTCTTGTATTGCTCTATCCTTCTGTTCCAATTTGGACCAATTGTCCTTTACGTTAGCAGCTCTTATCCCAGGTCTTCCCTTGGCCATCCTTCTGGGGATTTTCTGTCTTGCTTTCCAGTGTTGGTTTTGTTTCCTCTCTCTGTGTCTTGCTGACTTCCTTGTTTTGGTGGAGTGTCTTTTCCAGGGTCTTCCCAAGAAATGTTGTGTGGTAGCCAGCCTCCAACATGATCCCCAATATCCCCACCTCCTGGTATTCTCCCCTGGGAGTCCCCACCCACATTGTGTGACCAATAGGATACGAGGGCACGTCACTTCAGGGATTAGGTTATAAAAGACACTGCAGTTTCCATCTTGGTGCCTCTGTCCGGTTTGCTCTCTCTTCTCTTCTTGGATGACTCCCTGTGGGAAAAGCCAGGTGCCATGCCATGAACAGTCCTGTGTGGTGAGGAGCTGAAGCCTCCAGCCAGCAACCACATGGGTGAACCTGGAGATAGTTCCTCCAGTCCAGTTGAGTCTCAGTTTTGGGTGACACTGTGACAGCAGCCTCATGAGAGACCCTGAGCCTGAACCAACCAGCAAAGCCACTCCCAAATCTGTGGCCCACAGAAAACGTGAGATAATAGATGCCTATTTTTTTTTTTGTAATTCTCTAAATGATGGGGTCATTTATTATGCAGCAATAGATACCTAATACAAGGTATGACAGGTAATGTTTTCGATACCTTGCATACCTGACAATGTCTTTATCACATCCTTATTTGGATTGATGATATGGATATGCATGGAATTCTTTTTCTCAAGTGGAAATCCTTTTCCTTTGAATTTTGAAGGTATTTATCCATTATGTCCTAATTTCCAAGGTGGATGATGATGTGTCCAATGCCTTTAATTTTCTGCTTCTTCCCCCTTTGCCTCCTTTCTGAATCTTCTTATCACGTGTTATAAAATTTATGAAACTACACCATGGTGTGAATCACATTTATCTTTTTCCATTTGTTGTGCTTGGCATTCAGTGAGCCCTTTTGATCTGGGATCTCATGTTTTGAAAGATGTTTCAATTTTTTTTTTTTTTTTAAATTCTTCCCTCTGCTGTCTCTAGTTTTTCTCTCTGGCATTCCTGTTATTCAGACAGACCAGTTTTCTGATCTCCTTGGCTTTTCTCTTTTCTCTTCCATCTCTTTGCTGTTTTTGTTTATTTTCTGGATAATCTTTTCTCTTCCAAGCTTTCTATTGAATGTTTGAATTACAGTTAGTTGATTTTTTCATTACCAGGAGATCTTTGTAGTCTTGAAACATTCCCTTTTCATAGCTTTCTGTTCTTGTTTCATGGGTGCATTATTTTATCTGAAGTCCAAGGATTTTATTTATTTAGTTTTCTTCTGCTTCTTTATTGTTTGTTCCCTTCAAATTCCTTCATCTTATTATTTATTTATTTGTCTGTTTGCTTTTTATTTATATCTTCTTTATTTTTGTCTCTCACAGCTTTCTGCAGATGTCATTGGTGATCCTTGATTGATTTTATTTATATAGTTTATACACACTAATCTGTCAGCTTCCTCTGAACCCCCCAGTCTAGATCCTGGGGGTTTTATGAGTCTGGCTACCGGTGTTATTAGAGCTAAGTAGGACAAGATGTTTTGGGTTTCACTGTTCAGTGTATAGATGTTCATCTGGTTTCCCTGTTTTCAGAATTGTAGCGCCCCCCCACCTTCCAGTGGACCTGGGTCCCCAAGTACAAATCTTGATTTTTAAATTGGGGTAGAGGAGGCTGCACCATGTGAGGGAGTAGATCTAAGGTTCTAAGGATCTAACTACTTCTTATAAAGTCATTCAACAGCCTTCGTCTTTCCAACCCAGTCTAAAGCCTCCAGTTCCAAGATCTTTCTGGAGTTTGGTAGCTTGGATTGGTTTTCTTTCTTGTTGGCTTTACCTATTCAGGTTTAAATTTAAACTTTCTCTGTTCTGCATAGTCAGTTTCCCCTTTGCCATTTTCTAACTTCCAAAATTTTGTTGACCTTTTCTTGTTTGTTACTACTTCTTTTCTTATGCTCCTTATCCTAACAGGATTTGCTTTTTAAAAATTCTTTACTGTAATTTTAAAGGCATTTGGAAGAGAGGAGAAAACTATATGTGTTTAATCTCCCATGTTTAACACGATGTGTTAGGTAGATTGAACTTGAACTTTTTGTTTGGCTATGTTTTATTTTGTTTGTGTGTGTACATGACAGCGTTTTTAGTTTTTGCTTGTTTGTTTTTAACCAGCTAAGTATTATTATTTGGTTAGTTTTGGATCAGGTCATCACTTGGTCCCCACTCAAGGGGTGACTTGGTACCGACTCTATAACTCACATTTGGGAGTGGTGGGGAGGTGGACACTGAAGATCTGGTCCAGAGTTGGAGCTGATACGGTGCCTATCTTTTCACTCTGGACTGATGAGTAGAAAAATGGGGGCAAAAAAAAAAAAAGGCACCCAGTGTTCTTTTTTACTTTAATTGTTCTTTTTCACTTTAATTTTTATTCTTATTATTTTTGTGTGTGGTAATGAAAATGTTCAAAAATTAATTTTGGTGATGAATGCACAACTATATAATGGTACTGTGAACAGTTGCATGTATGCTTTGTATGACTGCATGGTATGTGAATAAATCTCAATAAAAATGAATTTAAAAAAGAGAGAGTGGGAATCCTAACATTTAAGAGCTGGGTCCTCTAGAACAGGGGGAGCAGCAGGAAGGAACCCCGACTGCTGTCCTGGATGCTAAAAGGAGAGAGTGTCACAGGGAGGGAGCTATATGGGGCTTTCAGGGAGAGAAGAACCGAAAGGTGAGCACTGGGTCTGACA
>PVKY010003109.1:0-22809 GCA_004027775.1 Bradypus variegatus | reverse complement strand
ATTTTGAAACCAGAACTTTGGAGCAGACGCCAGCCACGTGCCTTCCCAGCTAACAGAGGTTTTCCAGACACCATTGGCCATCCTGCAGTGAAGGTACCCGATTGCTGATGTGTTACCTTGGACACTTTATGGCCTTATGATTGTTACTGTGTAACCAAATAAACCCCCTTTATAAAAGCCAGTCCATTTCTGGTGTTTTGCATCCAGGCAGCATTAGCAAACTAGAATAGTTCACATCAGGAAACAATGAAGTGATATATTTAAAATTCTGAAAGGAAAAACGTACATATCAACCTAAAATTCTGAATTTAGTAAAACCACTCAAAACGAAGTGGTTTTACTTCACTTCAAAAATGAAGGTGAAGTAAAGACTTTTAAAGACAAACAAAAGCTGAGGGAATTCATGGTCAGCAGACCTGCACTATAAAAAATGTTCAAGTTTTCCGGACTGAAAGAAAATGATGATGAATGGAAACTCCAACCTACACAAAGCAACGGAGAGCATCAGAATGGTAACTATGTAGGCATATATAAAATAATTTGTTTTCATCTTTTATCTTTTAAGATAATTTATTGTTTAAAAAATTATAGTGTTCTGTGAGGTTTAAATAAATAGAAGCAAAATATTTGACAATATTAGTACACAGGACAGGAAGGAGAAATCAAAGTTTATAACTGTAAATTTGTTACCTTATGCATGAAATGATATTATTTGAAATAGTCTGTGATTCATTAAAATGCACATGGTAAGACTTAGAGCAACAATTTTAAAATTGCTGCAGATTTTTTTGAAATTGACAAACTGATTCTAAAATTTACATGGAAATCCTAAACACATGATAAAATGATTTTTAAAAACAATAGCAAAGTGACAGACCTAAATTTCTTGATTTCAAGACTTACTGTAAACCACAGTAATCAAGACAGTGGGGGACAGACAAGGAGATGGACAGATGAGCCGATGGAAGAGAATAGAGATGGGAGAACTCTAGCATACGTCTATTGTCAATAAATTTTCAATAAAGGTGTTGAGATAATTTAATAAAAATAGTGTTTTCAACAAATGGTGCTGGAGCAATTGAACATCCATATGCAAAAATGAAGTTTGATTCTTACCTCATACCATAAGCAAAACTTATTTTGAAATGGATAATAAACTTAAATATAAAGGCTAAAAGTATAAAACTTTCGGAATAAAAACCAAACACTATTCATGACCTTGAGGTAAGTCAAGATGTCACAGGACACAAAAAGGACAAACCACAAAAGAAAAAGTTGGTAAGTTGGATTTCATTCAATATTAAAATCTGCTTTTCAACAAACATTGCTAAGAGAATTAAAAGTCAAGCCCTAGACTGAGAGAAAATATTCACAATACACATACCCGACAAAGAATTTATATCTAGAATATGTGAAGAACTACAACCCAATAAAATAAGTCACCTCCATTAAAAAAAAATGGGCAAAATAGATGAACAGACACTTCACAATAGAAGATATTTGAGTGGCCAATAAGCACATGAAAAGAAAGGCAACATCTTTAGTCATCAGAGAAATGCAAACTAAAATTCAGAGACACTACTTCATACCTACTAGAATGGTGGAAATCAAAGTGAAAATACCGTGTCATGAGTCTGTAGAGCAACTGGAAAGCTGATACATCGCTGTTCATTAGGTAAAATAACAAAATCACTTTGGAAAAGAGCTTGCCAGTTTCTTAAGAAGTTAAACGTACTCACCACACTATCCATAATTCCACTCTTAGGCATTTACCCAAGGGAAACAAAAACATATGTCCATGCAAAGACTTGTTCACAAATGTGCATAGCAGCTTTAATCGTAATGGCCAAGACTGGAAATGATCCAAATATCCAACAACATTTGGTTTATTAATTGGGTACATAAATTGTGGCTCATTCACCCAAAGGAATACTCTTCAGCAGTACAAAGAAACAAAATACAGTGAGATGTGGTAATATGGATGTGCAAACTCAGGCAAACAAAATCAAAAGCATGGAATCAATAGCTCCATTTTTATGAAATTCTGCAACAGGAAAATCTGATCTTTCTTGATGCAAAGCAGGCCAGAGGTTAAGATGGTGTGATTGGCTGCCAAGTGGCAAGAAGCAACTTTTTGCAGTAATGTTCTATATTTTGTGTTAACGATTATCATGTGTATGCATTTGTCAAAAATCAGCAAACTACAGTTAAATGGGTGCTTTAAATTATTTGTAAACTAAACCTCAATAAAGTCTTTTTAAAAATGTGAAATGTATGCCAGCTACAAGTAAAATAGCGAGCATCAGAAACTAGTTACACAGCACTGAGGCCTGCAAACAATTCAGCTCTACTGTATCATAATACAAAATGGAAAGCCCAGCAGAACCTGCTGAAGAGGTGGGTAAGGCCAGAACAAACAAGCCCTTGCAAAGCCAGCTAAAGACCAGGTCTGCATCCTGTATGTATTGGCTAATGGAGGATTTATTCAGAGGCTAACAACATAGTGAGATTTTTTACCCTCACATCTGGCACTCTGTGGAGAGTAAACTGTACGAGACCAGGCTGGAGACCTAGGGAGGAAGCCAGATGTGCAGAAAAGCCTGGAAGGCTGAGAACAAGGTCCCTGCCCTGGAACTCTTGATTTGGCAACCACTTCGGAGCACCATTGAACATGTGAAAGACAAATCAGAGTCGAGTTTGCAGAGTACGGCATTTTATTCAGGCAACAAAGTTTTGCTGCAGCAAAGGTAGCCACAACGGAAGTAGTTTTCGGGATTCTAGGGACGGCGAAAAATTTTTATAGATGCAGAAAGGAAATGAGCTGAACCCTTATTAATGGGACCAGGGTTTGTCCATCGTTTGTCCATCTTATAGGGGTGGGTTTGGGGCAGGGGGGCTTTATCTGTATTGGGCTAATGGCAATGAACTAGGGGTTTGACTGGCTGTCTGGCTCAGCTGCCTTGGCGGGGTTTTCAAATTTCCGAAGATAAAGAGGAAATGCAAGAGGGCAACAGTTTGTTTGTTTTTTGATTTTGGGGCTCTAAGGGGGCCCAGGGCTTTCTCTATAGGATTTTGTCAAGCATTATCCACACAAGTTGAGTACATGCCTTCCCGCTGGCCTACTGATTTCATTCCCAGGTGTCTGCATAACCTGGTGTACAGTTGGTCCCAGCAACAGGGCCGAGATTGCCCCTAGAAGCTTCGATTACAAGAGCCCCAAGCTGGAAACAAGCCAGACTTCCATCAGCGGTAGTAGAGACACGACACACAAATTGTAGGTGATTCTTGCAATGAAATACTTAAGCAGCAATAAAAACGAATGAAATACATCTTCACACATGGATGAATCTCAAGAAAGCTATGTTGGGTGAAAGAAGCCTGACTCTAAATAATACAAACAGTCTGATTCGATTTGTATCACAGGCCCAGCCATCAGGGATGCACACAGAGGGGGCAAAGCTTTAACAAATCAAGAGCAAAAGAGGCTGTGGTCTCCATTGCTGCCAGGAGAGTAGCTCCCCACAGGAGGGGCACTAGAGGGTCTCCTGGCTGCCGGCCATATAACATTTCCTATTTAGGCGCTGGTTGCACAGGTGTTTGCTTTACAACTTTCGTTAAACCGAGCATTTATGTTCTGTGCCCTTTTCTTTATGATATTATATTTCACAACTTAAAATTATTTTTTAATTTTATAGGTCAGCAGAATAGGGGTGCTCGTTGAAAGCTGCAGACATACAGGGCCAGTGTGTGCAGCGACAAGGGCTGCACAACTCCAGGGGGCACTGTGTATGAAGACAACAACGGTCCCCCAGAGTGGGCCAGGAGGGAAGGGGCTCTCGGCCTGCAGCCCACACAGGTGACACCCTTCCTGGGAAGGAGAAACCGGGAGGAGACCCCAAGAAAGCAGGGCTGGAGGAGGGGCAGCGGCAGGAAGAAGACCCCGAGGGGCGGCTCTCGGGAGTGCGGCCCCCTCCAGCTCTCCAGGGCATCCCTCTTGTCCTCCCACCAGAATCCAGACTCGGGGGCAGGACACTCCCAGATGCAGCTGAAATCAGAGAGGCAGGTGGTCAGCGCCTCAAGGCGCGGTTTACAGTGGAAATGAATAAATTTCAGGGTGAAGGGAGGGCTATTAAAATGACACGGGGCAGAAGACACAACCTGAACCCCTTGGGGCAAACAGGACTAGATTCACCCTGCCAGGGTGCGGTTCTGTGTTTAACCCCCTCCTCTGATGGGTGAGGAAGCCGAGGCACCGTGAGGGGCACCCCGACATCCTCAGAGTCCCGCAGAGCTCCTGGCAGGGCCTGGGGTGCCCAGTTCCAGTTTCCTCCCCTGAGGTCAGTCCGCCTCCCCGGGGTTCCCCAGGATCCTCCTTCCGCTTTCTTATTCCAATTTGGTGGATTCAGTCCTGTTAATGATTCCCCTGGGGGTAGAAATGTTATCTATTAACATATTTGCATGATACAGGAACTTCTACCTTAATGGGGGAAATTCAAGCTGGGGGAAGTATAGTGCAGAGAGCTGCGTGGGGCCAGAATTTGTCACTTTGTTGCTCCTTGGGGTTCAGGACTTTTTGTGAATTCCAAAGACTTGAACATCCCAGAGAAGTTAAATAAGCCCAGAATCATGCAAACTCAAGGGAGTTCATGGAAACCCCCACCAGGTTTCTGCCTGCCCAGGGGCCAGATCCCAATGCAGGTGACAGACTCCCTGAAGGACCCCCAGCCTCCACTGTCCCCTGCAAACACTTCCGGAAGAGGGGGGAGGGGTTCTTCACGTCTGTTTTCTATTAACCACACCGGGAATTAATGGTCGGCGAGCACTGAGTGCCCCCCAAGCTGGCGCTGTCCCAAGCACTCACAGGAAGCAGCTCAACTAGGCCCTGCACTGGGCTCCCCGGACGCTCCAGCCCCACCCCGAGACCCTCTGACCGTGAGCAGAGACCGCGGTACAAGACATGGGAGTTCTGCAGGGCTGGAGCCTACCTGGCTTATCACAAAGTCTGGCAAAGGGATAAGAAAACCCACCTGATGATGGTAATTAAGGCAGACAGGAACATCAGGGGTATTTTCAGCATATTTGGAAAAAAGAAAAGCAGGATTCTGAAGCCAAAGGTAGCAGCTCCTCTATAAGGTGGAACAGTGCTGTTTCAGTTTGCTAAAGCTGCTGGAACGCAGTATACCAGAAGTGGGTTGGCTTTAACAGTGGGGATTTATCAACTTAAAATTTGCAATTCTTAGACAATGAAAATGCCCAACTCAAAGCATCAACAGGACGGCACATGGCCAGTGTCTGCTGGTCTTTTGCTCCTGAGTTTTATTGCTTTCACCTTCTGGATCCGGTGTCTTCCTGTTACGGTGCCTGCGAGTCAAATTCGAGACAGCCAAACTGAATTTTGGAGAGCCTTTATTAGCCAGCTGGCGACTGTTCACCGTCACTCCATGCAGGGAGTTCAGTGAGCAGACCCCTCCTGAATTTGCTGAAAGCTTATATAGGCAAAAACCACATTCTGATCGTGCAGTAAGCTCGTGAACAGAAGCAGATAGCAACCTTTTGATTGGTTACCGTTTTTAGTTACATACAATGTTTTTGATGATTACATAGCAACTACATACAAGGAAATTGGCCTCAATTATTTCTGGTACTATAGCAAGCTTTAGTAACAGAAGCAGAGCTGGCGGTTAGTGATTGGTTACTTAAGTAACATTGGCACAGAAGTTGGTACAAACATTTCACAAAGAGTTTCGCTTGGGGGAGAGTTTCGCTTGGGGAGAGTTTTGCTTGGGGTTAGTACAACTGTTGGGAAGGGGTCACGCTTGGCTAATGCATACAACTGCAGTTTCACTTTTTTTTTATGGCTTGCTGCCACTTACTTAACAATTAGTTTCACAACAGTTAATGGGTGAAGATTGAGGGGAAAGGGGGCCCACTTCATTCCCCCTCTAAGCTTCTCTGGGTCCTCTTTTAGCTTCTCCGGGGCTTCTCTTAGCCCTCTTGGCTTTTTTCCATGAGCTTCTCTTAATTTCATCTCTCATAAAAGACTCCAGTAAGGGGATTAAGACCCACCTTGAATAAGGTGGGTTGCATCTCAGTTGAAATAACCTAATCAAAATGTTCCACCCACATAATCAATCTGCACCCACAGGAATGGATTGAAAGCTCATGGACTTTTCTGGGGTACGCAGCAGCCTCAAACCACCACAGATGCTTTTCTTAAATAGCTTCTCAGCCACTACTTCCTTGCATCCAGACCCAAGACCTGCCGTGAGCCCCTTTCTGTGTTGCAAGCCCATGGCAGACCCAGCCCCAGGAAGCTGTGCTTACGGTCCCCTGAGAATTGTCCAGGAGAACCAGGGCCAAGTGGAGCCCATGCTGCATGCCCTCACCCCAGCCCAGACCTGACCCCAGGCCCACACCTGGAAACTGAGCAGGTCTTGCCCAGATTCTGCACATTTACACCGTGCAAGTGATTGCACAGCCCCCCAGCCCCACCCCCACAAATGCACACACTCCCCGGGACTTAGGCAAATTCACAAGGATCCCCCTCCCCCACCATCCCCACGCCCCACTCACGCACATTCTTCGTAGAAGGACAGTTACCCCCAAAGGCTGGATATACAACCTTCTGACCCCAATACCCCCAGTGCCCAGCCCCCTGCAACCTGCCCACAGGTAACTCACAAGCTCAGAAAAGCCCAGGTAACACAGGATCCCTCCCTACTCTGGAGCTAAGAAACATAATGTCCTTGTTTCTAGAACTTTTTTCCACTTCTTTTGTTAACACCTTTCTTTCTCCTATAGGGGTGATAAAAGAAAAACTTTTAATTCACTTTAGGTTCTGAATGCTTTATTGTGCAATTCATGAACTGGGCAGCTTTCCACTGAGAAAGCAGAAGGGGGCAAAGGAGAAATTCACATAGGGCTCCCGTGGAAGCAGGTGAGGAAGTGTTCTGATTGGCTGACATGAGGTTCCTATTGTACTTAGGGGGTTCTTACCAAGTGGGGAGCAGGTGGGTGGTTACTAAGGAATGAGGATATTAGCTGGTGGCAACTGATAGGCTGTATTTAAATGAGGTTTTCTGGGCAAGCCGGGCATTTACCAGGAACTCTCTCAGGTGTTTGGTTTGCTGACTTGGGGCTCAGAGTGGGCGCCTCCATGTTGGACCCCCTAGATCTTATTTATCAGGGGGACCCTCTTCCCAGGGGCTGCTGGCCTCTATTCCAGAACTGTCGGGAGCAGCTAATATGTGCCTGACACCTACTGGGCACTAAATGTCAGTGCAGTGACAAATTTATGGGTCCCGCTGGTTTCCTGCAGCCCCTGATGCTGAAGTGTTTGAAGTGCACTTGCTGGGGGAAGGCGAAGGGCGTTTGCAGAGACAGGCACCCCGTGAGCCTGAGGGGTGTGCAAAGCATGCTGCTGGACATGTGAGGGTGTGAAGGTCAGCACACACGCCAGGCTGTGTGCGCGTCTGTCACTGTGGGGATGTGTGTGCACGCGTGCTTGTGCAGGGGCGTGTGGCAGGGGGGTCTCGTCATTGACGTGGTGTCTGTGAGCACGTTCTGGGGCCACAAGTGTGTCTCTCACTAAAGGCCTGGATTTGTAGGGGCAGCACTGTGCGGGTTTGTGTTTACCTGTGTGTGTTTTCAAGTGTGATGTGTGGGAGGCTGATCCTGTTCAAGTGTGGAATGTTGGAGAGGTCTTTACGTTTCCATATGAACGCTCGTCTCTCATACATGCTTCCAGCCAGAAGAGGGACAGGGACTTTATTTAGGGGATGAGCAATCCTACAGCTCCCTGTTTCTTGGACATTTTCATCCCACCCAGAGAGGGATCCACGTGTCTCACTGCAACACAAACATGTACATACCTGCACATATGCATACACACGTACATGTGCACACACATATATACATGCACACACACGTACGTGTGCACACACGCACGCACACACATACGTGCACACACATGTACACATGCACAGACATACGTGTGCACACATATACACATGCACACATGTACATGTGCACTCAGATACACACATGCACACACATACACACATGCACACACACGTACGTGTGCACACACATGTACACATGCACACATACATGCACCCTGCACCATCTCAGGTGCACAGGGAAACAGAGCTCCGCCACCCCAAGAGGAGAAAGCCCTCAGCAGGCAGACATTAGAAAGAAGCCTTCCCCACCCCCTTCTCTCGGGCATGATGCAGCCGTGGCCTGGGGCCTGGGTGGGGGCTGGACCTCGGGTGGCGGCGAGTCTTCCACCCGCCTTGTCTTAGCCCTGGTCCTGGGCTTCAGGTGCCATGAGCCTTAGTGAGGGTCCGCCCCACCTGAAGGTACTGAAGCTGATGATAGTGGTGATGGTGGTGGGAAGTTCAAGCGTCTGGAGTGTGCAAGAGAAGAACTGGAAGAGTCAGAAAGCTGGAACGGGCTGCGGTTCATTTTCACAAATCCCAGTGAAAGAGAGAAGCTCAGGCCGACGCGAGCTGCTTGAGGAGGACGGCAGCTCTGCTCCGTGAAGCCCACACCCTAAATCGCCTGAGTGTCCGGAAACCTGGGGCGGTGTCTGCTTGAAAATCAACTGCTTTTGAATCACAGCCAATGGGGTATGAGCCAGGCCCTCGGCACTTCCTGGCCAGGCGGTCCAGGGGTAAAGGTCAGACTGCGAACGTCCCTCCCCACCCAAGTGTCGCTTCCGATGGTCTGAAAGGAGGCATGCATTGGAGGGGAGGGCGACCAGCCACGAATGGGCCCACAAATGAAAGAGGAGATTCAGGCTTCAGCTTGTGTGTTCACAAGATCTTTGCTGGTGATGAGTTAGCCAAGGGTCAGACTAGACAGAAAAGGCCTGGATGCTTGCGAGGCTTTGAGACAGCTGCTTTACCAAATGAAACACAGCCTTCAACTGCAACAGCCGTTTAACCCCAAAAGTGAGCCCCAGCTCCCCCAGACTTCAGCCCTTGAGGAGGGCATCCTCCACCATGCCTGCCTCCAATGAACCAGGGGAAGAAACCCAGAGAACAAAGTCCGAGGACAGAAGGGACTACGGGGAAGGGGTTCCCCTGAAAGCAGAACCCGAGTCTAACCAAGAAACAGGCTGACTAAGCGCCTTCAGATCCTCGCCCAGCAGAGGCAAATCTACATAGGCGGCGCCTGAAACTTAGACAAGTTTAGGAATGTCTTGAACAACACAACCTACAAATATAAATACAAAATTAGATTCTAGAGCGAATATTCACTTAGAATGAGAAAAAAACCTTGCAACTCATTTCAATTCTTAGAAAGCTGAAATACATTTTTGTTTGGTTTATATTTTTGGCTTCTATTAAGGTACTTCTTTCCCTTACATTTGAATTTTGTTATAATCCATAATTCTGAAAAATGTTAAATATTACTCTGAAATTAATGCAGTTTTCTACTGCTGCTGTGTTCCACTGAGCTGCATCACTGTCTAATCAAATTATCCCTGCACTGCCTAAGTTAATTCAATGATGAATGTGTATAGTTTTGTCATTGGAACACTTATTTCTTCCAGCCGTTTCCCTGGGCTGGCGGCAATGCATTCTGCTTCGGCTGACAGTACTCCGCTTAGGACAGGAGGCATCGGATGTGCTAAGACTTGAACCAATCTACTGGAAATGCATAAAATAGGAGGTGTCACATGCAGGCTTTGCTGATTATAGTTTTGCTACAGGTTACAAACAGAAATTCTGAAAAATTCTATTTTTTTCCTATAGTTTTATAGAGTTATATTCACATACCATACATTTATCCACAGTGTACAATCAGTTGTTCATAGTATCATCATAAAGCTGTACATTTATCACCACAATCAGCACCTGAACATATTGGTTACTACAAGAAAAATTGCATTCTGTGCTCCTATCACACAGTATTATGCTATTTATTTCTGGGTCTATACAATCAATCCTAAACATTCTGTAGTCCTTCAGCATCAAATGGCTGGTCTCTGCCCTCTTTCTATCTCCTGGCCGCCTGTGTTGTCAGCTTTTAACTCCCAAAGTTTGTTCATTAATGTCTGTTCATATTAGTGAAACCATACAGAATCTGTCCTTTTGTTTCTGGCTAACTTCGCTCAACATAATGTCCTCAAGGTTCATGCACATTATTATATGATCCATGCCTTTGTCCTGTCTTACAGCTGCATAATATTCCATCACGTGTATATACCACAGTTTGTTTATCCATTCATCCATTGATGGACATTTTGGCTGCTTCCATCTCTTGGCAATTGTGAATAATGTTGCAATAAACATTCTGATAAATTCTATTTTGAGTGATACTCATCATAAAAGGAAAAATATATAGTGTCTTCATAACTGCATGTGTAACACAATTGAGTATATTCCTGGGAACAGAGGACTTCTGTGATCCCTGTGTGGTAATGAGAATGTAATCCTCCTCCCACCATTTTACACATTTATTGGGGATTGAATCATGTCCCTGTTTTAGTTTCCAAGCTGCTAAGACAGATACCATGCAATGGATTGGCTTATACAACAGCAACTTATTGGCTCATGGTTTTGAGGCTGGGAGAAGTCCAAATCATCAAGGCGTCGTTAAGACAAGGCTTTCTCCCAGAAGACTGGCATCCTGGGGCTGGCTGCCGGCAATTCTCGGTTTTTGGTTTTTTGGTTGCATGGTGACATACCTGGTGACCTATCCTGGCTTCTTTCTTCATCTGACCTTCACTCTGCCTGTAAAGAACGGTGGGCCATACCTTACCTGGGGTAACATCTTCAAGAGACCGTATTTGCAAATGGGTCCACATCCACCAGAATGCAAACCAAGAACATGTCCAAACTGAGGTCCGCAAGTCAACCCACCCAGTCCTCCATAAGGACATGTTCAGTTCCTAACCCCCAGTCCTGTGGGTGTGAACCCATTTGTAAATAGGACCTTTGAAGATGTGATTGTTGGTTAAGTTGTGGATTCATCTGTGAATAGAAGCTTCAGAGACCCTGTTTAGATGAGGCCAAAGTGAATCAGGCTGGGCCTTCATCAGTGTGGCTGGAGTCATGATGAGCAAAGGAAATTGGATACAGAAGTACAAGCTGGAAGTCAGCAGAAATGAGAGGAGCAGCTACACACACACACACACACACATGCACACACACACACATACAGAGAGAGAGAGAGAGAGAAATATCACCATGTGGCAGAGGATTGCCTGGAAGCTACAGACTCTGGGAGAAAGCCAGCACTGCCCACACCTTGATTTTGGATGTCAGCCTCCAAAACCATGAGACAATAAATTCCTGCTGTTTAAGCCAACCAGCATGCGGTATTTGTTATGGCAGCCCTGGGGAATGAAATGACATCCTATGTTTGGAAGAATTTACCACAGACTAAATTTAACTCCATATATTTCAAACCTTGTTTCTCCTCCATTACACACATAATTCCAGAGCTGGACCCCCAAATCTCATTTATAACAATGTGGGATCACTGTGAGCCTGGGCTGGTGAGAAGGAGCATTCCTAGGAGCCACCCCTCTAACAGATAACTAACAGTGCCCTATAGGGAAAAACATATCCTTCTAATCCTCAGTGCATTTCCAACTCAACTTCCCCTTAGCCAGATTCTAATTGTCACCCCAGGGCCCCTGGACAGGAGGGGAACTATGATGGGAGAGGAAAGAAACACTGGCTTAAAAGTCACAGTTACAATATCTTTTGCAAATGAAACCCATGAGTTATTTAAGTAATGAAAAATATGAACAGTTAGGAAATACTGGGGGAGCAGTCCAGACAACTCAGGGCCAGATCTCCAGGGAATGTGAGCCCTCAGAGGTGGCGTGCGGATGGAAAGGGGGTGCAATTTTGCATCAGGAGATAAGAACTGGAGTCCAGCCTTGTCACTGACTCACAGGAAACCTGGGAGAGTCAGTTCCCTTCTGCATCTCCATTTCCTGATGAGTAAAACAAGACAATAGGATCAACAGCTTCATGTGTTGTGAGGATCAGAAGATAAAACATCACAGAAAGTGCTTTGCAAGCCATGCTGAGTTTTGATACTGGCATGTTTGTGGAGAAAGGTGGAAAACAGGCTGCATAGAGCCTGTTGCATTCACTACAGGTCAACTGGGAGCACAACCTTGACACCAAGACGCCTACCATGTGGGTGTTCCCATTTGCAAACCCGCTCCTTGTTCTTCCATTGTTCATTCACTCCGAAATACGCCCTGAGCACCTGCTACCTGCTTGTTGCCACAGCCTGGCATTAGGGTAGAGAAGAGGTTGATGAAGCCTCTGCCTCCGTGACCTTGTACTTCAGTTATGGAGATGAACCCAGAGATGGATGAGGCCAGATTGCATCAGCCCTTGACTACTTAACAGCTGCAGTGTGGAGTCCATTTTGCCAGGACCACACCACGTGGTCTTGAGCAATGGCAGACACTCACTCTAGCAACCATCAACTTCCTAAAATGCCCCATGGGAATGGCCCTGTGTTACATGCTCTTTGGGAGAGAGAAGTCTCCCGGAGTCAGATTCAAAGGTAGAACAAGTGGTAGAGCCATTACCACCTCTGGGAGATCAGTCCTGATGCTGGAATCAAGCTTGTTGTCGGGGTTAATGGTGGTGTGGGGGTTATGGTTGTTGCTGCTGTTGTTGCTTTGGTCATGGCTGTCAGTGTTGTTGTGGTGGTTGTTCTGGTTGTCATTATGGTGGGAATGATTGTTGATGGGTTGTTTGTGACATTGTTGTGTTTGTCAGTGTCATTGTGGTATTTGTGGTTGTCATTATGGTGGTGGTTACTGATGTGGTGGTTGATGTTTTGGCTGTTGACATTGTGATTGTTGTGGTTGTTGTTACATAGGTGATGATTGATGCTGTGGTTGTGATGGTTGTTGATGAGTTTGTTGTGGTGGTGGTTGTTGATGTGGCAGATGTTGATGACATTGCTGTGGTGGTTGATGACACAATGGTGGCTGTGTGTGTCATGGTTGTTGATGATCCTATTGTGGTTGTGATGGTTGCTGATGAGTTTGTTGTGGTGGTGGTGGCTATTGATGGGGTTGTTGATGACATTGTTATGGTTGTTGATGACACTGTGGTGGTTGTTTAGGTTGTTGTTGTGGTGGTGGTGGTTGATGTGGTGGTGGTGGTTGTTTATGGGGTTGTTGGTGACATCATTGTGGTTGTTGATGTCATTGTGGTGGTTGTGGTTGTCATGGCAGGGTGGTTGATGTGGTTGTGATAGTTGCTGATGAGATTGTGGTGGTGGTTGTGGTTGTCATTACTGCGGTGGTGGTTGTTGATGTGGTGGCTGTGGATGTTGTGGCAGTGGTTGTCATTGAGGCTCTGGCTGTGGTGGTTGTTTATGATGTGGTGGTGGTTGTTTATGTTGCAGTTGTTGCAGTTGATGGTGTTGCAGTTGTGGTTGCTATTGTGTGGTTGTCATTATGCTGGTATTCAGTGTTGTTGCAGTTGTGCTTGTCACCATTGATGTTCAGACACATCTGTGTTTCCAAGTGTGTACTCTATAGCCCCCTTTCCCAGATAACCACATATACTTCTTTAAATTACTAACAGAGAGGTTGATTAAAACCTGGAACTTTTGTCAAACCCTAGCACACCCATCTTCAAACACTCTGTCCTTGCCATTTTTTATAGTCTTCTACTTATAGACAGTCATCCAGCCTTCAATCTTTGTGACAGTGTTTTGATCCCAGCTGATTTATATAATTCTGCTGGTAAAACTGCCATGAGATGCTATCAAACATTTTATGAGTCTAAATATATAACGCCAATTGTGTCTAATCATCTTTCTTAAAATCCTATTGGAAGTAAAAAAGCAATAAAGAATGTCTGGCATGATTTGTTGTTGTGAGTCCCCTCTATTACGGGTCAGGATTCCTGAATCTTCCAAAGAGTAAGACATTTTCATTTCTTATAATTTTCCCATTTTTTATTTACTTGAATATACCCTGTTGAGTGGCATCCAAGGGCAGTGCAGCTCAACATCATATACAGGCAGGGCTCTTTCCCACAAATGCTTGGTTGACCACCTGGCTGTGATCTTGGGAGAATTGGCATCTTGGGCTTGAGAAAACAGAAGTGGTGTCAAGTCCAGCTGGCTCATCCTCTTATCTACCTGCCAGCTGTGCAACCTTGGACTTGGGCATTACACACTGAGCCTCAGTTTCTTCATCTACAATTTGGGGATCATAATGCCAACTTGCAGGGATATAGCACAGATTAAATGGGACCAGGACATAAAGCCCCTAAGGCAATGCTTGGCATATGTGAGCACCTCATTCAATGGGGACACCCCACCACCCACAACAACAGAACCAAGTGGTCCCTTCTTCAAGTGCATTTGCCAATAGACCTGCTTACCCACTGTGTGGCTCAGAGTTATGTGTCCCAGAAACACGTGTGCTTAATTGTAACCATTCCTGTGAGTGTGAACCCTTGTAAATAGGACATTTTGATGAGGCCACTTCAGTTAAGATATGGCCCAACTGAATTGGGATGGGTCTTAATCCTAATACTGGAGTCCATTATAAGCTCATTTATATAAATATCATATAAATGAAATTCAGACACAGAGAACCAAGGGAAGAAGCCAGAAGTCAACAGAACCCAGAGAAACTAGGAGAGGCTGCCACGTGCATTACCATGTGACAGAAAAGCCAGGGACCAAGGATTGCTGGCAGCCAGCCACTGAATGCCACAGTCTTCTGGGATAAAGCATTGCCTTGATAACACCTTGATTTGGAACTTCTCCTAGACTCAGATCCATTGCATGGTATTACTTTAGCAATGAGGAAACCAAAACACCCCTGTGCATCAGCACGGCTTTCCCTAGGGGCTGCCAACCAGGATGGGACATCCTTTGGATGCATGGGCCTCTACTTCCTTCCTCCGTGGTTGCTGAGTCCTTATCCTACATCCCCAGGGCCTTCCTTGCACAGGCGCTGATGCAAATTGGGAAAGAGAACAAAAGCAAGACAGTGCTCGTGGGGAAAGAGGGGAGAAGCATGACTGACTTCATAATTTGCAGGGCCCAGTGCAAAAGGAAAATGAGGCACTCCTTGTTCAAAATTATTAAGAATCTCAAAACTGTGACAGCAGGGGAGTAGGCCAAGCATGGGCCTCGACTGCGGGGCCCAGTGTGACTGTGGGGGTCGCACACTCACAGAGCCTCCCAGGGGTTGGGGAGCAGTCACCCAGGCCACACGCTGGGCCCTATCCGTGCTTTATTTTATTCCACTTCCTTCAGAACCCCGACGGGTAGGTATTTTTGTCCCTCATTCATAGAGAAGGAAAACTAAGGGCTTCAAAAGTTGAAAGAGTTCCCAAGGACACCAGGCCGGATTTGGAAAGCAGATTTACTCGTCTCTAAAGCCCATGTCTGCTGACTCTGCTGTGAATTTGATTCTCCACAGCAGACGGCCTGGCTTTTCTGGTGTGCTGTGAGGAGCCCCACTGCGATGCAGAGGAGGATGGGGAGCACTGCTTTATTGCTCCAGGGCTGGGCCTACCTTGATTGTTAGAACAGAGTCTCTAGATCAGTGTTCAAATCCCATCTCTACCTCCTGCCAGCTGTGTGATGCTGGCCTTAATTTCCTCCCATAAAACAAAGGACATTGTACCTCATTGTTGACAGGATTGAGTAGATTACTATAAGCAATGTGTTTGGAATTGTGCCTGACATACAGTAATTCTTACATTCATGTTTTCTGTTTAATAATGGCCCAGGAGAAAAAGTGGGCTGCACAACAGGAAATGGAAGGAGGTGGCTGCTCAGTTGTTTCAACGGGGAGAATCAAGGGGTCGGGAGAGGGTGCCGCCATTGTTTATTAATGTCTGGCAGGTGCACATGGAAGGTGAAGGGGAGCTGTGCGCAGCCAGCCTCCTACACAAAGCCAGCGAGTGAGCACAGACTCAACAACTCAACAGCAGAAAACACCTGTCATTCATCCCTTATTGCCGGGTCCAGAGGCCACCGACAGAGGCCGGGCCCTGCTCTCGGCCCTTCCAGCCTGACACAGCAACTCAGCATCTCGAATCCCTGCTTTAGCCCAAGGCCATTTCTACAAAACTTGGTGCATTTGGGGGAAGATATAGAAAAAATAACTGCTGTTACACTGTTTGGTTTCCATCCCACACCTACTCTTTGGGTTCTTCAGGAAGGTTCTGGCCTCATCTAGAGCCACGCTGTCCAATGTCTTGAAATGAGCCTACCCCAAGCTGAGATGTGCTGGATCGCACCCTCATCGACTCCATATGGAAACATCATGCAGAATATCTCAGTAATTTTTATACTGATTACATGCCTGTGTGCTACCATTTGGTATATGTTGAAAGAAATAGATTATATTATTATAAATGATGGCACATGCTTCTTTTGACTTTTTCAATGTGGCTACTAGAAAATATAAAGTGATGTTTATTTCATGTTTATTCTCCCCCAGAGCTTGCAGGGCAGACTGTGGGGAGCACCCAGTGTCAGCAAACATGTAAGGAGCAGGTGTCACTAGCTCTCGCCTGCACTGCACGGAATCAAGCCAAGCTGCTGCCTCAGCACATTTGCCGGGACCAGGGCACAGCTTTGCAGAATGAAGGCTGCCCACCTGTGGACCAGGCACGGGGGAAGATGACAGGGCTGCTCCTTAGCGGGGGTGGGCAGCTCTGCCTAGAGGCCCCCTTGCTGCCAGATGGACAGACTGACCCACTCAGTCCTCTCACTGGGGAGGAGTTGAAGCCCAGATGTGGCCAAGCCTTCCTCCGGGGCCTCCAGGACTTTGTCCGAACTCTCACTCCTGGGGAGGCTCCCCTGAGCACGTCCTATGAACTGGTGACCTGACCCCTGTACTCTCCAGCTCCTTCCCTGCTCCCAGTTCTCCAGGGCGATTTTCACTGTGGAATATACCATGTTCTACTCATGGTGATGCTCATGAGGACAGGAATTCTTGTCCGTTTTGTCCACTCCTAATTCCTGTCATCTAGGACAGTGCCTGGTAGGTGCTCAATAAATATGTGTAGAATGGGTAGGGGAATAAATGAACAGAGAAAGGAGGTTACACTAGCTCTGTGTCTGGAGCCGTGCTGAGCTCTCTCCATTCTCCACGAGGCCCCTCTATGTCGCAGCCTAAGGACCCTGGGACCGGGGTGACGGTACAGCTGACAGGACTTGTGTGTGTTCTGCGGCCATGCACACCAGAATATGTTTCTTCCCGGGAATGAGGAAAACTTTGAATGATATATCAATCCCCAGTTCCCACACTGTGTACCCCAGGCTTCTGGCCCAAGTGTCCCCAGAATATGGGCAACATCTCTGACTCAAAGGATGTGCCCTTAGAAAAGGATCTGCTGCTCACCTCTGTGGATCTCAGATCAAAAGATTGGAATTACGTCACAGACTGTGAATGACAATTTGGTTATATTCCCACCACACGTCATCATAAGTTTAGGATTTCACAGACTGTGAGTTCTATGGGGGCAGAACAGCCTGTGAGTTTTTAGCTCCCTCTTCTTGGGACCTAGCACAAGGCATGGCTCCTATGGATGATCTGTGGAGTGGGGAGGTGTGGCTGTTATTTGTGCTGTTCACCAAATATTTCTGATCCTCCGTCTGAGCACATGGTAGGAGCTCCTCTGACCCACTGAAGTTAGGGATGGCCAAAGGACTTGCGGTGGCCAATGCAGTGAGGCAGCAGTGATGTGTGTCAACTCTGGGTAGAAACTCCCAGCACTGGTGTGTGAGTCTCCACAGCCCCCTTTGCTGCTTTGACAATATCGGAAACTGGTCAGCATCAGTCCATGAGTCACGATCTTAGCTCCCTATCAATCTGCAGTGGACCTTTAAAAATAATGAGAAATAATTTCTGCTTTGTTAAAATCACTGAGATTTGGGGGCTGCTTGTTACGGCAGCATAACCTCATCCATCCTGACTGATACAAGTAGAATGGAAGGAAACAAGGGAGAGGATGGAAAGAAGGAAGGAAGGAAGGAAGGAAGGAAGGAAGGAAGGGAGGGAGGGAAGGGCGAGGGAGGTGGGAAGTTGGTTGCTTGTTGATTTTGAGTCCCAATGATCTCAACTCCAGGAGCACTGGACAGCATTGAGGATCGGCCTTCACGTCCCTCACTCGAGGTCAGCGTCCATGTGATGCAGAGCCCAGTGCAGAATCTTAGGCGCTGCAGCCCGCCTCAGGCTCGAGGTGTTTGCCTCGGTTTCCTAGTGCTGCCCTGACACAGAACCACCAACCAGGAAGCCTAGAATGACTGGAATGTCTTGTCTCACAGTCCTGGAGTCCAGAAATCTGAAATCAAGGTATCAGCAGGGCCGCACCCCCTCTGAGCCCTGCTGGGGAGGAGCTTCTCGGCCTCTTCCGGCTCTTGGTGTTTGCTGGCCTTCCCTGGCATTCCTGGCTGGCAGTGACAGCACGCCAGTCTCTGCCCCATCATCGCCTGCTTCTCTGTGTCTGTCCTCATGTCTGAATCTGCCTCTTCTCATAAGGACACTGTCACCTCAGATTAGGGCCCATTCTCCTCAGGTTGGCCTCCTCTTGACTAATCACATCTTCAAAAATGCTATTTCCAAATAGGGTCACCCCCACAGGTACCAGGGGTTCAGACTCGAGCAGGTCTTTTGGGGGCCTGCTTCAACTCTTACCCATGCTCAACGATAATCAATTTCCCTCCTCCAAAGGCTGAGCTCTGGGGGTTTTCACGCAGGAGCTGGACATGCCCACCAATTGCAGTGCCAGGTTTGGGTGGTTCAGACTAAGTCTGTGCTTGCACACACGTGGGAGCGTGCACACTTGGGTCAGGCTATTCCTTCTGAGTCCACTTTGAGAGCTGCCCGTCTGCTTGTGCTCAGGGGGAAAGAAAATGCATTAGTTCAACCAAGTTTGAAATCACTGAACCCGAGACACCTTGAGTGGCTGAAACAAGGTGCTTTCCTCTTGTTTGGGCTCCAGATTGCTGCCAGGAGCTGCCCACCTGAGGCTGAGGTGCGCTCCTAGGGAAAAGATAATGTGGGAGAGCTGGGCATTGAGATAATTTGCTGTAATAAGCCTCTCCCACCTGCAATCCCACTGCAGAGATTTAAAATTTGACAGAACCTCATTTAAGGCAGAAGAGCGATAAAAGACCCAGAGCTCGGAAAAACCAGCTACTTTTTAGCAAAATCAGTCTTCATCAGAATCAAGCCATTAAAACAAAACAAAAAAAAAATTGTGCTTCATTCTATCCAGGGTATTTGCGTATTTCTCGAGTTCTTCACAGAAGATAAAATCTTGAGATGTCAGGACAGGGAACCTCAGCACAGCTCCCATTCCCTTCAAAATCAACAAGAGGTGTCATTTTTAATGAAGGGAGGAAAGAAGACACCTCTAAACCCATGACCACACTCTTGCCTCCTCCCCCAAGCAGGGAGCCCTTTCTATGCAATGCAGTGGAGAAAGAAAAATGTGAAATTAACTAGATATTTTTGAGTGGGGCTTATTAGGTTTTCAAACTCGACAGCCAATCCTCTCCTGAAGGTGGGCTTGCATGGGCCAGGAATGAGCTGGTTGTTGATTCCATGGCAGAGCCTCTCCCGACCGCAACAAGATTTACACGGCACAACACGCTGAGCTGACCCGACCCAGGGCTCTGCCCCTTTAAAGCAGCAGCAAAACCTCATGGCAAATTCTACCTCCCCTTAAAAATGGGGCAGGACAGTGGCAAGTAGATTCTGGGGGGCTCCCAGATTCTGTTTTTTTTTTTTGTAAAACTTGCAGAAGATGCAAAGTCTGGGAGTCCAGACAGAAATAACCTCTCACCTGTGTAAGCAGGATGGTGTGGCACCGTCCTTTGCAGGTGTCAGCCGGCTGGGGCCACCGTGGTGGGCTGCAACCTGCAGCACTGCACTCTCATGCTGCCCCCCCATCAAGATCATTTTGGTAACAGACCGTTCCAGCTTCTACTGTCTGCTGCCTCATTACCACTCACTAATGTGGCCACCAGAGCATTGTGCTTTTGCAAGGAATTACTCAGCTTTCCTTCACCTGACAGGTTAGGCTCTGTGGCGGGCAGCATTCTACAATGTCATTCAAGAAGCCAGCCCTTGGTTTGCACTCTCTGTACAATCCTCTCCCCTTGAGTGTGAGTGGGCCTAACCTGAGCAGGTGAGCCCTTTCGAAAGATGGTCTAAGGTCTCATCTAAAACATGGGCAAAGGGCTTGAATAGAGATTTCTCCAAGGAAATATACAAATAGCCAGTAAGTTCCTGAAAAGATGCTCAACATCATTAGCCACTAGGGAAATGCAAGACAAAACAATAATAAGATACCACCTCACACCCACTAGGATGGCTATTATTTAAGGAATAGAACATAATAAGTGTTGGAGAGGATATGGAGAAAGAGGAACCTCTCTGTGTTGTTGGTGGGATGTAACCTGTTGCAACCCCTGTGGAAACAGTTTGGAGACTCCTTAAAAACGTAAACATGGAGCTATGATATGAACCAGCAATCCCACTTATAGATATATACCCAAAAGAACTGAAAGCAGGCACTTGAGCCTGTTTGCACACCGATGTTCACAGCAGTGTTATTTACAATAGCCAAAAGCTGGAAGCAGCCCAGGTGTCCATCAGCAGATGACTGGATGATGAAAATGCAGTCTTTATAGCCAATGGAATATTATTCAGCTGTAAAAAGGAATAAAGTTCCAATACATGCAACAACATGAATGAACCCTGAAGACATCATAGTGCATGAAGTAACTCAGATATAAAAGAACAGATAGCATAGGATTTTATTTATATGAAATAATTTCAATATGCAAATTTATAGAGGCAGAAAATAGAGTAGAGGTTGCCAGGGGTGGGGGAGAGGGAATGAGGAGCTAATGGCTAATGGGTACAGGGCCTCTGTTTGGGGCAATGGGAAGGTTTTGGTAATGGATGGCTGTGAGGGTGGCACAATCGTGGACATGGCTGATCCCACAGAATTGGATCCTCGGGGGTGGTTGTGACAGAAAATCTTATGTTGAATATGTGTTTCCACAATGAAAAAGAAAGAGAGCGAGCCTCTAATGGGACAATGACAATTAAATGCAATACATGATCCTGAACTGGGTCTAATAATGGAGAATAAAATGCTCAAAGTGACTTTACTGGGACAACTGGAAAAAACTGAATAAAGACTGTAAGCTCTACATCAATGTTAAATTTCTTGAATTTGACAACTTCCCTTAGGTGGTTATATGACTATCCTTGTTCTTAGGAAATAAACTGGAAATATTAAGTTCAAAGAACATAGTGCATGAAACCTACTCTCGAATATTTAGGAAATAGACAAATATAGGTGGCAAGTAACTTCAGACTGCCTGTAGGAGCTGAGAGAGACCCCCGGCTGTCAGTCACCAAGAAGGAGAAGGCCTTGGTCCCATGACTGCAAGGAACTGTCAATCGCCATGTGAGCTGGGAATAGGACCCTACCTCCTGAAAGGAACATGCCCAGCTGAAGCCTGGGCTGCAGCCTTGTAGACCTGAGAGGAGAACCCAGTTCAAATGTGCCAGATTCTGGACCTACAGAAACTGTGTGGTCATAAATGGGTGCTGTTTGAAGCTGCCAAGTGTGTGATTGTTTGTTATGCACCATAGATAACTAATACAGACTCCGATGGCAAGTTGGAATTGAATGCTGTTGACCACGGACAAGGGCATAGCTGGCAGAGAAGAGAAGGTCCAGAACATATCCCTATCGTCTCTCTGTCTCCTTACCTCTATCACTATCTCTCTATCATCTTTCTATCTATCATCTATCTACAAATCTCTCTAGCTATTCAGCTTTCATCTACCTGTCATTCATTCTATTAATCTATCTATCCATCTATCAATCAATCATCCATCATCACCTAGAACCACTGAAGATAATCTCCCTGTTGAGGAACTCAATGTCAATTAATTACAGTTGCAAAAATCCCTTCACCTTTGCCCCATAATATACCCTAATCACAGGAGTGACATCCCATAAATTCAAATTATATTAAAATATCCTAAGTGTTCACCCCATGCCAGACCCTTCCAAATGCATTAGCTTCTGGTGTTCATGGCCACCCAGAATCTGGACATTGTCACCCATGTTTAAAGATGAGGTGCTCAACATGCAAGGTTAAGTGACTAACTAAATGGTGGCAGAGCCAGCCGTGCACCTGAGGCCTTTAACCCCGGACCTTGTTCCATTAAGCGAGATGCCAATGGAAAGCAAACTTGGACTTGAATCTTGGCTTTGTCACTTAGTGGTTGTGGGATTCAGGTCGAATGACTTTGCCTTCCTGTGCCTCCATTTCCTGTACAGTCAGGAGGGAAGATTTGTTGTGAGGATTAAATGTGATATTGTGTATAAAGTGCCAAGAATAATGCCTGGCATACAGAATAAGCATGCAGTACAGATTATGGTGATACTCATGAGTATTACTACAACCAGTAGTACTAATACTACTAGTATTAACACTAATACCCCCCACCTTGGTAAGAATGGAGTAACAACTTCACTGGCAGGACAGAGAAGGAGAGAAAGTGAAATGCTGGTCCTGGTGGAAAGCAGGGCATGCTGCACCCAAATTCTCTACCCCTTTCGCACTTTTTGTTCCTCAATACTTTTCCAAAATCATAAACAACATCATGGGACTCAAGTGATGACAGTTCAGTAAGTTATATCTAATTAGCTAGTCTTAACTGACGTTAAGATAAATAACTTTTCCAATTATTTCTTTCCCTGTGAAATTGAGACTTGTCGGCGGGCAACCGTCTCTAATTTA